>VZRQ01002276.1:710925-789915 GCA_013397975.1 Machaerirhynchus nigripectus
AAAAACCAAAAACAAAAACAAAAACAAACAAAAAAAAAAACAAACAAAAACAAAACCCCAAAAAACAAACCCAGAAAGAACTCTGGTCAGAAAACTAGAACCTCTCAAAAAAATCCTAAACGAAATGAGCATCATGTGTGAGGAATTTTCTTCTAAATTATTATTCATATATTTTTGCAGGAAGGGTTGTCTTGGAGATTAATCCATGGGAGAGAACCAAACTGGTTTTTTTTTTTGATGGCCAGCCTGGAAATCCCTGCATCACTGAAGCAGTAGTAACAAGTGCCTCTGGGGCGGATAGGCATGGATTTGTCATATTGGTTTTCCCAACAGGATATTTTTTTTTTCAACAAAATTGTTATTCTCCTGCTGAAAATGCCTGTTCTGTAATATGGATTTTTTGTGTATAATAATTATTCCAGGAAAAATTCCTACCCAGCAAGCCTATTCAATGCCTTACTTATTTTCCTTCTTTGTGTTTTGTTTCCCAAACATAAATACTAACAATAATTTCTAGGGCTCAGAGGGAGGGTCCCAAGTTTAATAAAGACTATGTTGTGAGTCTTTGCCGTGTTACATTTCTGCTTGTTTGAAAATATCATGTAAAACAACTAAGGGCCAAAGAATGCATTGACACAAACTGGGGATTTCTGCAATACCTGTGTGGGTGTTTAAGGGGGAGAACACTGCAGGCTGAAGTTGGATTCCAGTGGATATGTTAGTTTGTTTTCCTCTCTATTTTCTCTCTGCTACACTATCTTTCTCTGTGTTTCCGATTATTTTATCAGTGTTTTCTTTATGAGTAGCTTTTTTCTTTTTTGGTTTTGTTTTAACCACCAAGACGGATTTTAATTTTCTTTCCTTTTTCTTCCTTTTCTTTTTAATTCCCTTTATCTTCCCATTCCAACTTCTTTTCCTTTTTTTCCTAGTTCTGCCTTTCTCTGTGGGAGCTCATCCTTATCCCTGACTTAGTGTGATAGCACAGAAAAAAATCCCTTGTTTTCAGGAGCTCCCGTCTGTCTCAGGACAAGCAATATGCTAGGCCAGCTCCGGACAAAACATAGCCCTTTTGTTCAGCACGTGTTGGCTCAGCCCAGCTGAATGAAATGGCTTTGTTTCAGGCATAGATAGTAAGCTGGGTCTGCCTGGCAGGTGCATCTTGCAGCCAGTGTCACACTGCAGTAAATTCTGTAATTACAGGTCATGGAGGTGGAGCTCTCCTTTGATGTGACTTTTTTTGTTGTTGCAAGCGGATACAATTTGACTGAGATATCAAATGCAGATAGCAGTAAAAATTTAATTAACAAATCAAAGCTTTTATCTGGGGTTTTAGAACTCAAGCCAACAGGTTTCTTCAATCTAAAGAAATCACAGAGATGGAGGGGTGAAGGCAGTGCCTTTGTAGTGTATACAGCTTACGACCTTTTTTATAATGCTTGCAAAGATAAAGCCTTTTTAACTGTTACTTTCCCTTTGAGAAGCTTTCAGATCTTCCTCAAAAGCGAGGATATTGTTCGCTGTAAGCCTAATTTTCATCATTTTAACTCTTCAGTGTGCGTGCATTTTCTCTCATGACACTGCAGATTACTTATTAGGGGAAGACAGAGCTCACACTTGCCTTCCTGCAGTTGGGGCTGCACAGAGCACCCCAGCACTCCAAATTAATGTGCTGGATTGATTACACCTCTTGTGGTGAGCCAGCCAGTGGTGGTGTCAGTGGCCTGACAGTCCTTCCATAATTTACTTACCACCTTAAGAATGAGAGCCTCAGTGAAATGAGGCTGAAACTTGGTTCTTAGCTCCTTCATCTGCAGGGGAAGTAGATGCTCTTCACTTTCAGTGCTTTCTAGGGGTGTTGTCATGATCAAAGCAGCTGGGTCCGCATGCTGACTGCCTTAGTCACCCTACTCTTTCTGCTGCTAACTGGGAGCTGGGAGAGCAGCAGTCTGCCCATTACATGTGCTGTGTGTGATTACTGCTGCCTGGGAACAGAAATAAATGCAAAAGGGCAGGAAAATAATGATAATAATAACAACAACAACAATAATAATCCTCCACATGCCTGGTGACACCTCTGCTAGAAGCCACGTGTCAGAGCACCCCAAACACACATAATAAGAGCCATATGGATAATCAGATATCCATAAACATATGGATATGTTGCACCCTCTGTCTCAATAATTTTGACTGTCTTGCATTTATGAGCCAGGTTTTTCTCAGGAGTTATTTCCAAGGGTGTGTACAGAAGACCAAAGATATAAAATGCTGCGTAACAGATTAAAACGGAATACCATGAGTAAAAGAAAAATTATCTCAGGTGTTCACCGTGATACTATATATTTGACTTTCCAAGACCTAGAAGTCCTTCAAATGAATGAACACTCTACTACAGAGATCCCAGACTGATCTTCAGTGAGTCTGTGGAGGCAAGTTTTCCTATATGTGCTACTTGTGTCTTTCTCAGTGTATCCGGGATGGGCTCAGGAGTTTCTGCAAGTGCGCACACGAAGGTCATAGTTCAGGAAACATACAACAGTATCAGACAGCATTTAGGAAAGCCTTAAGTATGGAAACAATCCTGAAATGAAGCCAAAGAACCTGAGTCAAAGACCTCTGAAATCAACACAGCACCATGAACTTGTGCTTATGCCAGTGTATGTTCAGAGCCTCTCACCAAGAATTATAGATCTGGATTTCTGAGCTTGCTACTAGAACAACTACTGAAATAAAACCCTACTAAGCATAACAAAAAAGAGATGATGTTCCTAGTGAATTTATAGTGTTGGGAATATATAGTGCATTTACCCAATTCTAAACTCTCAAGCTACCACTGTTGCAAAAGCATCAAAAGCTTTCCAAACTTCTAGCTGGAGTCAAAAAAGAAAAAGAAATAAAAATCAAAGGAAAGAAAGAGAAAGAGAGAAAGAGTGAGACAGAGAGAGAGAAAGAAAGAGAGAAAGAAAGAGAGAAGAAAGAAAGAAAGAAAGAAAGAAAGAAAGAAAGAAAGAAAGAAAGAAAGAAAGAAAGAAAGAAAGAAAGAAAGGAAGAAAGGAAGAAAGGAAGAAAGAAAGAAAGAAAGAAAGAAAGAAAGAAAGAAAGAAAAAGGAAGGAAGAAAAAAGTTAAAAGATAGGCCATCCTTATATTTAAAGTATGCAAATTAATTTCTTGACATTTGCATTACTAATTTTAGTGCTTTGATAGAAGTACTCTGTTACCATACTTTAAAGCCTCAGATATCACCTCAAACAGCTAAGAAAAAAAGAAGGAAAGACTTCAAAGTGAATAATTACCTGTTGATGATGTATTATATTTAAAGGCTCTGGCTGTGGATTAAAGCTAGTCCTAGGACTGTTAATAGCCTGCAGTAAACAACTAATGAATCAAAGAAAGGAACAAAAAGCAGCTCTAGTTGAAGGACATTCCCATTAATACCAAAGGCCAGACTCTAAGTGTTAAGTGTAACACAATAAAATACAGTCATTTCACACCAGAATGTATAAGAATTTAGAAAAATGGTCACAGGTGAATTATTAGGGATTGTCCTTTGAGCTTTGTTCCCAAAGCACTTTGATGCCATTAACAGCACCAGGTTTTTCAGTCCTCTGTTGGGGTTTTTTTTTTTTTTTGCAGTTTATGTGCAATTTTTATGTTGTATAATGAAGAGGATAGGTCTGAATGAAGAGCTATACCTACAGCAGTGATAGAAACAGCAAACTTCCAGAGAGGAGAAGTAAAAGCTCAAAGAAGGAGGCACAGAACAGGAAATGGAGAGAAAACAGCTGAAAACAGTGCAGAATAAATTGGATGTCTACAGGGATCTCTCTGATTTGGAGCTGTTAAGAATCTTGATGAAATAGGAAAGCGAGTGATTTAGAGGGGGTGGTTGGGAGAAATTATCTCAACATACTTTAGCTAAGTAGATGACAGCAGTGCTTCAATCATAGTCCTTCAATCATGGCCCATCTTCTTCCCACCAGAGCAAAACCTTTTAAGCTGCTGGCAGTGCTCGCATGAGCAACAGTGGAAGACCCTCATTTCATACTAAATGGAGCCCTGATCTGAGACGCTTTAAAGAGGGAATGCTATTTTTGTCTAAATGTGTGGGAATTGAGGTAATCGAGAACTTTTCAGGGGAATGTATTTTTTCTCTTTGAAAATAATTTTGGGAGAATTAAAACAGCAAAAACCCTGTGGGCTTGCAATGCATTAGGGTGATATTGATACCTACATATGTGTGTGTGTGTGTGTGTGTGTGTGGCATGGTGCTAAATGACTTTTCATCTTTTGTCAAATCTAAACTCTTAAGGCTGCTAGATTTTCTCAAGGTTTAGGAACTGATTGAAAATGAAGGAAAGCAAAGTGCGGATGATACACATGCACTGAAGAGCCAGTAGGCATTTCTAATGAGAGTGATTATTTTTAAGACTGAAGAATCAATACATTTCAAGAAAACAAAAACAACAAAAAACCTAAAGCAACAACAAATCACTACTAGACGAAACTAATAATGCCCTAGAAGTGACCTAGAGATCATCTCTTTCTGCACTTTGTGGTGGATTCAGGTAATAGTGCATCTTCCTGAGGTAAGTTTTAAACCAGCCTGGCTATTCACCAACCACCATACCCGGTCTGTGGCAGGTCTGAATCATTAAATATTTAGGGTTGGAAGGGACCCCTGGAGATCACCTAGTCCAACCCTCTGCCAAGGCAGGGTCACCTGGAGCAGGTTACACAGGAACTCTTTGGGTAGGTTTTGAATGTCTCCAGAGAGGGAGACTCTACGACCTCCCTGGGCAGCCTGTTCCAGTGCTCTGCCACCCTCAAGGTAAAGAAGTTCTTCCTCATGTTGAGGTGGAACTTCTTATGTTTCAGTTTATGGCCATTGCTCCTTGTCCTTTCACTGGCCACCACCGAAAAGAGTCTGGCACCACCCTCTTGGCACCTGCCTTTGAGATACTTACACACATTAATGAGATCCCCTCTCAGTCTTCTCTTCTCTAGACTGAACAGGCCCAGCTGCCTCAGTCTCTCCTCATAACAGGGCTGTTTCAGACTGCTAATCATCTTCGTGGCCCTCCACTGGACCCTCTGCAGCAGCTCCTTGTCTTTCTTGTACTGAGGAGCCCAGAACTGGACACAGCACTCCAGATGTGGCCTCACTAGGGCCAAAAAAAGGGGCAGGATCACCTCTCTCAACCTGCTGGCCACACTCTTCCCAATGTACCCCAGGATACTACTGGCCCTCCTGGCTGTAAGGGCATTGCCAGCTCATGGTCAACTGGTCATTCACCAAGACTCACATGGTCACAGGTCCTTCTCCAGTAGGTCAGGCCCCAACTTGTGCTGGTACTTGGGGTTTTTCACCTTGCTCTGTATAAGCAAGGCCCGCTGGCTCAAGGACTGTGTGGAAAAGACCCCAGGATTCCTGTTCCCAGCAGGAGACATGTTACGTGCCTGAAGTGCTTCCTTAACCACAGGATGCAATATGGTAAGAATTAATTAGTTTTTAAGAGTGAAGACCGTTTTTTTTTCAACCAGAATAAGCCACTGGTTCAGTGCTGGGACTTGCTCAGACATTCTTTGTGATGTCACTCAGCCTGAACAAGGACTCACCAGTCAGCTCTCATCTCAGGGAAAGGATTGCTAATGTACACCTGAGAACAAAACTCAGGATACAGCAGGTGTCTCAGAAGCATTAAGAAACATGTGAGAGAGAGAATGAGTTGGCTTGTGAAAAGGCAAAAAAGGGCAGTGTACACATGATGATGGGGGCAAGGTTTCCATCATGACACGTAGGGTTGCTGCTGCGTGTCTGCTCCTCTCCATAGAGGTGGCTGCTGAGGGACCTGGCACCCTTGTGTATCAGTACATTCACCGGCTGATATCCTCATGGCAAGGGTTCATTTTATAATAACTATAGAACTAGACAGAGGACAAAAGTGACCCTACTTAATTTTGAGTATTGGTTTTTCCCTACCAGATGCTGTGATTCCTGTCTCCCACCATTCACTGTCTTGGAGACAGGTGGCCTTTCTGGGGCTGCACTCCCATGGGAGGCAGTGTGTCAGTTTGGCATCACATCCCCACTGGAGAAGAGTCCCTTCTGCTGCCCCATCTCATCACCTTCATATTGCCCTTGCTGTCTCCTGACTGTAAGCTCCTGCTGCTTACCATGTGTGGGCTTATGCACCCCTACTTCAGGTGGCTTAATTCAAAATTTGGCAGAGGATTAACACAGCAAAAGTCTAAAAATGGCTCAGGGAAGTGTCTGATGAGGATGGAGCTGCCCCAAAGGAGGGTGGGGCAGCACTGGGAGATTCCCTGAAAGGATGGAAGAGTATGAAAGAAAGGAAGGATAGAGGAGACTTGTCTTTTTCCAGACACATAAGCTGTGAAACAGCAACCAAAGGCATTTTTCTGAGTTTTGTTAGAGTCCCTGGAAAGAGGCAGGCAGTCTGAACTGTGGAAGCTGAGCTGCTCTCTAGGAGTTTTGATAAGGATAGCCTGAACAATGAATGTGGACTACAAAACAAACATTTGGAAGGTAAATGACGTGAAGTCCAAGCATAATCCTTAGCACCTGAGGTAGATGTTGATCATTATCCCTGTATTCACTGTTTGCATGCACGTATGTGACAGCTGTCTGTATGTTTGGAATTCCTTAGTAGGCCATACATATTTCTGCAACAAGCTGGCAGTTCCCATGTCCTGTCTTACCCTTTCTGTCCACGGGTTTTTTTGCTTGCTCTGAGGATTATATCTTGCATAGCGTTTTATGATTGAATCCCAGACCTCTGCGAAGTCCCACATTCAGTTTGCCAAAGCTTTCCATTTTAGTGCATTATTTGTACTGTAGCAATGCCCAGAGGCCCCTTTGTGCAGAGCAGCATCTGTGGCTGGTACACACGCAGCTGTTTGTCCTGAGGTCCAAGGCGAGCTCTCACAGCCCCATCCCTGCCTCTTTGGTGCACAGTGTTTTCAGCCATCATTAAAGCTTAATATGTTCCATTTGGCACCATTGTGAGAAAGCTATCTTGTTTGGGGAAAAAAATGTTTTATTAAGCCCAAAGCAAAGACGCAGCCACTTTTGGGTGATGTTGTTGATTATTCACAAAATGTCATTCCCCAGTTGTCTTGTTTGCCAAGTGTGGGACATATGTTAGTAACTGACAATGAGCAGAGTGGATCTCTTCTATAAATGGCTGTTGCAAGACACAACTAGCAATAAAATAAAGGGGCCAGAGCTTCCTCAGAAGATCTAACACTGTACCTCCTTTAAAATTCTTATCGCTAGCAGGCAAGACTTGTTCTCCCCCTTTCTCTTCCAGACTGCTTTTCTTCCTGTAAAACCTCAGGCCTGTTCCTCATTTCTGCTTATGTTGCAACAGAAGGGTTTTTTGTTTCTTCAGGAAACAGCTAGCTGAAATCTATGTCTTGTGTTTCTGAATACACTTTCCACAAACATTTGTGCTAGCCTTAGTTGAACAACTCCAGTAGTGACACACAACGATTTTCAGGAACCTAAAGGAGGAAATAGTACCATGAAAATTACTTAATTGTTCTTATGGATTCTAACTCATCATTTCAGTTATACTGCATATGGATGTAAAGTATCATAGATTTTTAAAAGAGTCAGAGACCTGAATTTGCTCTCATGTCACCACTGCTTTAACGGGAAGACATGAATCCAGATGACATAATTTCTGAACATATCAGTGGGGTTGGAAGGGTTTGAATGTACAAATATTCATGTAGGTGTGCAATCTTGCAGAATCTATTGTTGTCACAGACCTTGTTGCTCAAGGAAGTTATTGGTCTGTAGTGGTGGAGGTAGAAACAGGCTTTTGAGACCTAAATACCACTGGGGATTGAATGGAATGGACAATATGATGCACAATGAAAAAGGTGCCACCTGTAAAAGGTTCTGTCAGGTTTGTCTGATATTTGGTGGGTCAAGATTATATGGTTGTTTGGGTGGCTGGTCACATGTGTTTTTCATGCAGATTACTGGTAAGTTTGAGTGTGGTAGTGGTATAATGATGTGTAGCTGGATGCTGGAAACCCATCCTTCTGGTGACTTGGCCTAGTCTATCAGTTAGCGAGGAAAAGAAGAGAAGGAGGTGCAGATGACTGATGAGAAGTTATACGTGCCCTTTATGATGTGTCTTTCTTTCATGTCTTACTGGGCTCCACATTGCTATGGGACACTTGTGTAATAGAAGAACTGGTTTACATTTTTGCTTGATCTTTCCAAAGCAACACCAGCTGATGTGATCCACCCCAATAAACATTAGCTAACTATTTCAATATGTTCTGTGCGGGGTGTAGTCTAAACCAGAAGATGATGCAAAATACTGCTTCCCACTTCCCAGGCAACAGCCATGGCCAAATTGGTGCATGATCTACATGTAGTAGCAGTCCAAGGTCAACAGGAATCTTTCCACTGACTTCAAAAAGCATTGTCTCAAGCCACCTGAGAAAATGTTAGGCACTGATTTTACCCCAAAAGTGAAAATGAATTATGAAACATTTCTGAGAGCCTGACCTCTCTCCTTTATTCTACATGGTGAGAAATGATCCCAAACCAGACATGTCCTGGCTCAGGAGAGGTGGTGCTGCTTGGCTGCAAAATGGAGCCAAACGTTTGGTATTTTCCATTTGTCTCAGCCTCCAGGATGTGAAGCTTTCCCCGGCCCTTGGGTAGAGAATGCAGGTTAGTATTTTCATGTGGAGGCAGCATTTGTTGATCTGCTTTCAAATTTGTATTGGTTTTTTTCCCATTAAAGGAGGAAAGAAAGGCAAATCAGATCACTTTTTGGAAGGAGGGAGAACCGGATTATTTTTCTTACCTACTTTGTGTCTATATAAGCCCCGTGCATCGGTTCTTGTGCATCAAATAAAGTAAAAAATTCATAAATAGGAGGTTTGATCCCTGCTTCTCTGAACCCACAATTTTAACAATAATGGATTTAAATTCAGTGGTTGGACTCACCATTTGTGCACTTTGTATAAGGATGGTACAGCCTGACAATATTGCTGCCTGGTAAGAGGTCATAGAAAGCATTCTAGCAGGGCTCAGGCACCATGATCACTAATCGGAAAAAACGAACAACCAGCTAGCTAAACTCCAGAAGGAACAGTATCCCATGTAAACCAAGGAAGGACCTTGATACCTGCAGGGCTGAGCTATTACTTTTCAGCTCAGAGTTAAAATTTCTTATTGAATACTTTCAAAATGGAAAAAAAATAATGCAGTGGTAAGCTAGAGAGGTTAGATAAAGTTAAGCTTTTATCTTCAGCTCTCCCAACCATACTCTGTTAAATTCCATCTTGGTAGCACCCAACGAGAAACAGTGATTTCAATCCTGTGGCTCACAAACGGTGGGTAAAAACATGTCAGGGCCTGAGCTTTTCCTCTCTCTCCACTCTTTCTGCCACATGAGTAATGAGTATCCAGGGAGCAGCAGGAGAAGGTTGGAGAGGTAACACCAAGCAATGTGGGTGAGGGGAATCGGGCATGACAAAGTTAACCATTACCACCCAACATTTGATTTCTTCTATACACTCTTCTTTGCACCGAGGAGAGCCAGAGACAATGGTATTACGTTAGTGCTGACAGCAATGCCTGTACTGGGATATATGTTTTGCTGACAGCAGTTGAAATCTTGGAGGTATTTGCCATTGGGAACTTGGTCCCATCCCTCCTGGTTTGTTTATTATTTGCAGCTCTGCTGCTTTGGTCTCTCAGCCAGCTGGCTTGTGTGGAAAGGGGATTCCTGGAAGAGCAGCCTTAGGCTGGCTCAGGCCTTGGGGGGTCGTTACCATGTCCCTGATTGTGCACTTGACACTGACATGCTGAGTGATTTAGGACCAGACACTTGCTGTCTTTGCCTCCATTTCCCTCCTGTGAAATTGTTGATGGTGGTGCTTACTTTACAAACTGCATGGAGCTGTACAGTTGCCAAGCTCTCTATGAGGCAACAAATGACATCAATTAGTTGTTTTGCACAGGCCCAGCACTGAGAAAGAAAAAAGTTGTTTCAGTCATTGTGGCACTGAGTTCATTGTGTTTCTCCATCCATCTTGAACATCTAGCCTTGTAGGGTATGAGTCAGGATCAGTTGTGTAGTCTGCCTTTCTGTGTTCAGATACAGAAAAGACCTGTAAACATGGTGATAGTCAGCATTTATCACTCGATTTCTCAAAAGAAAAACATCATGTGCTTTTACTGGCTATCTTTGCTCTGGCCCCAGTATGCAAGATTTTACTTTGCTTGCTTAATGGACTTGTAATTAAGCAAAGAAAGAAAGAAAAACCCAACTAGTAATTCTCTTTGTTTTCTTAGTGGTCAGACTGTTTCTCCATTATTTAATCTTCTCCAAATTTCAGTGAATTTTACACTAAGGATAAACTTCTGCTTCAGTCTGAAGTTAAAAGCAAATTTAGCATAGACTTTAACAAAACCAGAAGAGGCCCCAACATCTTGCCAAAACTTTTTAAAGATGAAGATGCTGAGTTGCTTAGAGGAGATGCTTTGGATTCTTCATACTATGAGCTGGTTTACTAAATGCTGACTTAATGCATATAAGAAAGGGGAAAAAAACCCCTAGAGTCTCATGTTACTTAAACAGAAAAAAATGCCTCACTTGTTTGTGATTTATACTGATTAAACCAAAGTCTTATGGATTACTATGCATTTTTCTCAATATAGGAGAAGCATACAGGGAAATTTTGGCAGTTGATTATGACTATCATAGTTCCACCAAAAAATTTGCAGCATGGGATGGTTTCTTTGTGTAGCATTTTGGAGATGTCAGATACATAGGGTTTTTTTGCACAGACTAATGTGTAGCCTTGGCATCAAGGCTATAGCTGCATTACATTTGATAAGCTTTGCTAGAAATTAAGACCTTGAAACAGGCTGTCATTCATACCTTTGCAGGGTGGGGTGAAGGTATGAAAACTCCTCATTAAAAGAGAGCCAAATCACATTACTGGAGAAGATCAAGTTACCAGACTTCAGGCACTTCATGAATCTCTGGCATTGTGTTTGCTTCCCGATTGCCTCCAAGATGTGCAAGAGGAAAAAGACCTGCAGCGATAAGGAGTGATGAAGGGTCCCCAACCAGGTGCAAAGGAGGAATCCTTATTGCCAAAAACCCAGCCTTTTTATGCCGTTAGTTGATTATCAGTTTACATGGTTTTAAGGCACAAGAAACCAATTTTAAGCAACCACCGTATGCCACGGTGCAGGCACGAGGCATTCACGCTGGCTGCCTCACTTCCCCTATTCTAGCTGAGTCACTCTCCCACAGTCCCTTTCTACTTAGCCTAAGTGACAGGCCAGAGCCATGATTTTACCAGACCTTCCCTTTACAAAGCTTTACTTATGGTAACAAAGACCTGTTGGAAAGTCCATGGTTGTGTCCTTTACTCAAGCAACAATTACTGTAGCTTCCTCTCCCAGTTGTTTCCTTGTGATCCATTGATCCATCTGGACCCAGGCTCTGAGATTTCAAGGCTCTTTGCAGCCCACCAAGCTCCGAGGGAAGAAGTAACACATGTGTGTGATGAAAAGTGTGAAAGCTTTATGGAATCAGTTCTATTTTCCCTTCCTCGTACAGGTGCTCGCTTATCACTGTAGTTTTCCTGAAAGATCAAAAATAAAGTCTTCCTCGATTTGGAGCAGTAAAAAGTTGTTTCTATTGCAGAAATGTGACACCATAAGAGTTAATGTAAACCCCATTATTTTGGTTCTTCATGGTGCAGCTGCCTTACCATATTTAATACTGCACTGTTACCAATATTGTGCAAAGTTTTCAGTACAAATAGAGATTAACAACTAACAATGACATCACACCAATAGCAACAATCCAAAGTAAATTACCTCTTCTCCCTGCTATTCTTTGCCTTTGCATTTCTGCTGTGGCTGAATTATGAAATGCTCTAGGCCATGCATTTTCTTGAGGTGACTGCAATTCTGCAGTAGCAAGCATTTCTGCCCTTGAGCTGTTAACCACATGGTGCTCCAAACAAGACAGCAAACCGCTAGGAATGTCAGCTGCATCCCACCCTACTGGGAATTTAACAGTTTTCTGAAGACAAAAAATATTTTCCTTGCCTGATATTTTTAATAGCAAATTATAAGAATAATGCTGTGCTTTTAAAATATGTTTTTCTAACCTTGAAGTCTGAACACTGTATATCACCTACTTTTAATCAGGTCTGATATTGTTTGAAAAGGTTTGTATTATCCTTAAGACATAAGAAAAGACAGTAACACAAATGAAAATGGATTCTCAGCCAATGCAGTCCAGAATTCCTTAGCTTTATCGAAGTGGATGATCAGCCTTGTTTTCTTCAGCCCACCTATGTGACCATTACTCGAGGGGCAAATAGAGTGTTAGCACCTTTTGATAAATAATCACTTGGCTATCAAAAAATCCAAATTATTCAATCTGAGATGTTTTACTTTGTAAAGCAGCAAAGGAAGGTTTCATACCTTTGTAACTCTAGCATGTGTTTTAAGCAGTCACCTGAAGGTGCATATTCAGTGTATTTGAACCTGTTGGGTCACGGTTTTTCCTTTTTTTTCTTTTCTTTTCTTTTCTTTTCTTTTCTTTTCTTTTCTTTTCTTTTCTTTTCTTTTCTTTTCTTTTCTTTTCTTTTCTTTTCTTTTCTTTTCTTTTCTTTTCATTTCTTTTCTTTTCTTTTCTTTTCTTTTCTTTTCTTTTCTTTTCTTTTTCTTTTTCTTTTTCTTTTTTCTTTTATTGTTTTACTCTGTTTTACTNTTTTTTTTTTTTTTTTTTTTTTTTTTTTTTTCTTTTTTTTTTTTTTTTTTTTTTTTCCCCCTTTCCCCTTTTTTTTTTTTTTTTTTTTTTACAGAATTATCGTGTTTTTGTGTTTTTCAAGGTTGTCTATCTGGAAGCAAAACAAACACTGGCTTTCTCTCTTTCAAAAGAAGATTTTGGTTGAGGCAGCAATAAAACATTTGTGGTGAGCAGCAAGGGGCCATCTGCAAGGCCCTTTAAGCCTTGGGTTTAAGGGACCCATAAGCAAGGTTTCACTGCTTAAAAAATTATTCACAGAGTAAGCATATCAGTGAAGAGCACCACAAGCAAAGCCTCCCAGAGTGCTTCTCTCAAAGCTGTTATTTAAAGCTTTTGGGTTACTTCAGACCACATGGCTTTGAACAGAGCTTCTGAGGATGTCTGGGTTAAAGTTTTACTCTGTTTTACTCGAGGACAGCCTGCTCTCCCACTTCTTCAGCTACTGGCCTGCAGGCAGGAAGATAAAAACCAACCTTGTATCACATGTGCAGGGACTGCAGCTTACTGGGAAGGCCCTGGAGCTGCACACTTCCATATTCATGACTGCCATTAAATCAAAGGGAAATTTCTCATGAATGGCCTTCCCACAAGCTCTTCATGTTGATTGTTTGCAAGACACGTTTACCTCCAGTGTTCTAGAAGATGAAACCTGATGGGGATGACTGCCTTCTCTGCATGAACATGTAAAGGCAGAGACCGGGGGAATGGTGTTTTCACTTATCCTGCTTGGCAAGTGAGGGTTGCCTTTTGACTAAAGAGCTGGGAAAATCAGCCCCTTCTCCAGTGTCCTGATGTTTTGGCTAAGGTACCAAAGGGATCCGGTAGAAACATGATGAAGGCAGCAAGAGCCACCCATGCCTGCTCTGTATTTCATGAAGCTCCACACTCCAGGTGTCTGTCTCCCTGGCAGTCCTGCACTGCAGTTCCTGCACCTGCAATGGCTCTGCCACACTGAGCTGGGACTTGCCACCTCTCACATGTGCCACTTGCAGTGGAAGAGGGTGAGATGGGAAGACCTGACTGAGTCTGCTCCAATTACTTCAGTTTCAGTAACACTGCTGAGGCTCTTCAACCGCTGCCTGCTGCCTGCTTATCACTGTGCTCGCTTATCACGGCATTGACAGGCATTTTGATCCTGTGTAAGTAGCACTGCAACAAATTTGGGATGTTGGGTGTGAGCTTGTCTGTTCCAGCAAGCTTAGAAAGTCCCGATCCCTCCATCACAAGAAATTTACAAGGCAGCTGGAAGAAGTTTAGAGATGGACAGCAAAGATGATCAAAGGTACAGAAAGGCTCTGTATGAAGGATGACTAAACTAGGACTTCTGTATTTGGAAAGAAGATAAAGGAGAAGGAGGTGATAGATTTACAAAAACAATCTGGAGTGGCATGGAGAGAATGAATAGATAGATTTTTTACTGTTTTCCAGTACCAGAGGTGGGAGACATCAGATTAAGCTAGTAAAATAGTAGGGCTCCAAACAAAACATCTCAGTCAGCTGACACATGGATCTCCTTGACAAAGGATGGTGGGCCTGCTAAAGTTTTTAGGATTTCATGGTCAGAAAAGAGATTTAATACAAGAGTAATCCCCTGGGAGTAGTAACTACATATAAAGACCACAGCCTCATCAGGAGGTTCCTGTTCTGAAAATGTCTGGAAACTGGGAGAGTGTTACAGAGAGTTTTCATATATGCCTGTTCACTAGGCATCCGCTGTTGGTGTGGTGGGAAGTAGGGTAGAAGGATCTTTAATGTGACGTTTTACAGATTTTCTTCTGTTCTTCACAGCAGTGAAAAGTCTGCAAAGCTGTAGAAACTATGACTAGGGTTTAGCTCACTTAACTTTAACCCTAAGAAAGTAGAGGCTCTAGTCACCCATCTCCCAGAAATCAGTCACATTTCCTGCCCTAAGATAGGTATCCAAAAGGACAGATGAATCACCATCTCCAGCTACCTTTGATTTCTGATTTCCCAGGGAGTCTGGACAGCTGCCTAGGGTTGGACGAGTAGTTTCTTTCTAACTTTAGTTAATCTTACTTGAGTGAGACTGATCCTGATTAAAGTGGGTTTTGGCAGTAGGTTTAAGGCCTTTTTCTGCAAGGTTTCAAATGCCACTGTGTTAAGGCTAGCATTTATTAGATGTGTCCTTTCAAAAAAGCTCCTTGAGCATGACTGGGAATTCCTCTCTTCAAAGGTCAGTGGTCTGCAGCAACAAAACCAATCAAGCTGTACCTGGGGTCCGAGGAAGCTCTATTTCAGAGTGTGGGACTTGTGGCATTTCACTGCCTATTTAGACACTGCATCTGAAACTAATTAAAAGGAAGGTGACTGATAGCTGAGAGAGGGATTACTGGCTTGTGTTGTACTGTCCAGAAACATTACATGACCATTCCCAGCTGTTTTTCCAGCATGGGGTACCCCAGCTGTCTCATCAAATCACACCATGGAGTAACAGCACAGAAATCTTCCGTATTATCCTGCCGTAAGAAAACAACTCCTACTGACAACACCCCAAAACCAAGAAAGAACATATTGAAAGCTAATTTTTTTTTTTTTTGCTTCCTCTGATTACATTTTACCTTCTGGGAAGTAGATGTAAACACAGTCCACATTCGCTCCAGCTTTGTAATCATCAGCCTTTGTTTTTGTAAATGTATCTAAACTGCTAACTTCATTTTCACAGCACTTAAATTACTTGGAAAATTCTCTCTCATCCAGATTTCCAATATGTAGTATGACAGACCTTGGCACTATTGGAGCAGTGTACCCTGCCTGCCTTCTGTGGATGCTTCAGTGGATGCTTCTGTGTCCAGACAAATCATTACAGCACAGCTTTCCAAACCAATCAGATATTGCCAAATGTTATATACACATTAATTAAAGTGAAATATATACATTTTTTAAGTTCTGCCCTTTACAAGAGATTTTGGCATTCAAGATCCAAAATCAAATTTGTACCAGAATTTAGATTTCATAGGGACAGACCTAGGCCAAGATTACCAAAAGTAGCCCTATCTTATTTTCCTTTTCTAAATGTGACTGGATGTAATTCTTTAAATGTATAACCAGTATCTTATCAACACAAAGCTACTATATTTGATCCCAGACATGAAACTGGCAGGAAATGGGTTACCACAATAAAATGCAGAAGTGAGGAATCCACTTTCATCAGCTTGCCTGAGGAAAAGGCTAAAAATCTTAAACTGTACTTTAACTGCAGTTGAATTTTAAAAATACGAGATGCTATTTGATACTTAGATATGGAAATAATAATAAAATCTCTGAATACTAATGCTTCAGGGTCTTACAGTGTCATAAACCTAGAAAAATGCCTCTGAGTACATTTAAATTCTGCTGATATAGAACTGGCAGAAGGGTAGAGTCAGATCTAAGGTCTTTTTTACCTGCTGTGATAGAACTGGTGGAAGGGTAGAGTCAGATCTGAGGTCTTTTTTACCTGCTGTGTTTAACCTGGCCAGACCTTTACCTACCATGGCCATTGCTGTGTGTGCAAAGCTCAGACATCAGAGCTTTTTGTCTAGAGAATATGAAGCAACACTATCCTTAGGTAAAGGGAGCCCTAAACAAATTCAAAGGCTACACAGTGTGGGAGAAACTCATCATTTAAGCCAGTGTGGGTGGCTGAATACTCTGAATATTTTTATGGATCTTTTGAAAATTATGAGCTGACAGCATTGTAGCTTACCTACTACCCTGAATGGTATTTTGTGCTGTCCTTGATCAAGGCTGCCTGGGGGAGGTAAGGCTTGTCGAATGACTAAGAGCCAGCAGTATTTAGACACCTTCCTCCCCTTCACTTCAGTTAAAATTAGGCACAGAAATGTCTTTGTGGGTTTAGGCCTGGTGAGCAGTGAGATATGGCAGGGAATCAAAGTGACCTGCAGGAACAGAGCGGCAGCTGAGCGGCTGCAGCGGGTGTTTCGTGGCAATGCCGGTGGCAGATGTACCGAAGGGATTGTCTCGATGCACCATGGCTGTTCTCCTCTCTGTGCAGAAGCCCTTGCTCACCTGAGGTTGATGCTGATCTCCAGGATGGATGGGAATTACAGCTGATCAAGTAACTTGTGCTAGCTGTCCCATCAGCTCTCTGAAGAAAGTGTTTTCTTAGAAGCATTTCTAGAAGTCCTCTGCAACTTGCAGAGGTGGTGTGGCACTTTTTAGGAATTTGCAAAAAGTGATACTGTGAGCAGCCAGACCAGGGTTGGACAGTGTACAAAGAGAGCTTCCAAGAAAGAAGACTAATATCAACAAATAGAGGTCGGATACACATAATCATTTATCTGCTCTGGCCACACTAACAGTAAACCAGCTGCAAACATATGCAGATGACATGCTGAGCATACTTCAAAGGCTTTTTACAACTCCCTAGCTTGGACACAAGTAAGGCAATGTGGGCGCCAACATAGACACAGAAATCTTCCCCACACAACCATTTCTTAGCCTGGCATTGAATCTTGATTACTCCCTTTCAGAAAAGGAGAGCTGCCATAACTACCTGGTTTCCTTGCTGTTATAACTGACACTAACTAACACATGGTTTTATGGTTGCATTTAATTCTCAAGCCTAAAGGAAGGGAGAGAAGCCTAGGGCAGGGGAAGGTGACACATGGGTTTTAGCTGAAATAATCTGTAGGGCTGGGCAATTTAGATAGAGAGCCATCAAATATCTGGTGGAAGGACTGGGGAAGTTCCTTCCCATTTTCAGGGGCTGCTTCAGACAATGTGGTGGAAGTTTGTGAAAGGGGCAGGCTGTCCTGCTGCCCTTGCAGGGTCATCATCCAAGAGCCATGCTGGGGGCAAAAAGACACAAGCAAGCACACAGAATGGTTAAAGGCTGCCCTGGTTAAAGGCAACATGGGAACAAGTGTCCTCCTGCTGGGAGGGCCATGTCCCTGTTAACCCTGTTCAGAAACTGCCATCTCACTTTGCAAACTCTCCGAGGGTTTGTTGTGAGCCTCTTGTGGCAGTGACACGCACCTGGGCTCATAAACACTGTATACCACCTATGAATCAGCACTGGTATGGTTAAGTCTTGGTGAATTATCTTTTTTTTTTCCAGACAGATGAAAGATGCCTTATAAATCTCATTCAGGTGTAGTTCCAGCATATTTTCCATTCTGGATACAGCTACAGATTTCCTATCTTACCAGAAACAAAGGTGCCACAAAGGTTGTGTACAAGGACAGGTAGCAAATAGTGCTGCAAATCCCAAATAAATGTCATCATAAATATCTGTTGATTTTGGAGCCATGTAAAAATGACAACTGAGCTCAGGTTCAGTTAAAAAAAAAAAGTATAAGCCTCTAAAAGAAAAAAGCCTTGCATATGTATAAAACCCTTCCTGGGATTGTGAATTTTCCCAAAGTGCTGTGAGTTGAAAGTTGTTTTTCATTCAATAGCTACAGCTGTGACTCCAGCTGTCCCTCCTAAACGTTATTGGATTCAGGAAGCCTTTCATGCTGAGGATTGACCTTTCAAAAGGATTCATATTGTGTGTTACCCCTTTTTGTGTGCTTCATTATGTATATGCTGATGAGCTGAGGGTGGTGGCCAGGTGATAAATTGCTAGCAAGTGATAAATTGCTAGATAACCTGCTCATTAGTTGGAAGACTTGTAAGTAAAGTAGAGAAGAAAGAACAGTGAAGATCAAGGACTGTTAGTGGAAGCTGAATAGTGGTCTTGTGGAACAGGATTAAAATGAGTGAGTCTCAACCTGGCTGTATGAGTGGGTGTTGCATGTAATTCACGCTGCTTCTTGGAACGGATGGCTGGACATCCCCACCATGACTGGAAAGTTTTTTCTTTAGCTCTTCGCACGTGTGAACTTTTCTGCTGAGTTTGTGAGCAGATTGCTCAGCCTGTGTGTACCTCTGTAAATCTGTGCTATTATAATTTTAAAACGAGTAACAGCAGTGCCTGCTATGCGGAAAAACAAGTCTTTTCCTTGGGCATCCAAGGGATGTGTATTTGGTTGATGCTGACTCCAGCGTGGCTTGAGATGCAGTTTGATATAGAAGGCCAGGCAGTACAGCAGTGCCACCTTCCACCTAAGGAAAGCTCTTCTCCTTGCTGAAGAAACCCTTCATTTTAGTAAGACTGCAGGGTGCACTGGGGTTGATCATCCTTTCCTGCCCAAGATAAAAGCATTGTACTTGTTTGTTACCTGTGAATGCTGGTAAAATATCTGCAGATAAATGTTGACGTTTCTAGCACTAAATTTTGGCGTTCTTGAGACAGCAAATGATTTTCAAGGTGTGCATAGCTGGTGGAGGGCACCCCTCTGCCTTAGCTGGCCAAAGCTCATATTTAGTGCCTATCAAAACTTAATTCTTGAAAACTGCCCCCTGAGAGAAACACTTTTAATTAGCTGGGCTTTCCTGAAATGAGTAGGTGCAAATGAATCAATTTAATTACTTAAAGTAACAGCCTTCCCATGTAGGCATTGAGGATTTTTCTTGTCTAAAACTGTTTCTGACAGAGCTAGGACTTCTGGTCAATCAGGGATGGCAGTCACTGTGAAATTATCTGTGTTTTTGCTGGTATTGGAGTGAGATTGGTCCCTTGCCATTGTTTTTTGGCAGCACAAGCTACATGTGCGAAAGAGACAATACTGGAGTCAGACACAGACTTATGGATCCCCCATGGCTGTCTCCACACCTATGAAAAGAAAATGCATGATATTAGCAATGACGCACCAACTTTGGGAACTGTTCCAGGAGCTGTCTCTGAAGCATCCAAGGGAGATAAGAGTCAAATATATGCTCCAGGAAACAGAAGGGCAAACACACAAAGTGTGTTAAGCCCAGGCAACCAGTCTGCAAGGATGCTGTGCACAGAATAAGCCTGGGAGGAACCACAGCAGGTATGTTGGGGATTTCACACCTTTGTCTGCAGTGGGAGATTAATCTAGACTTCTGTACTGTTCCTACAATACAAGGCTGGGAGCAGGTAACCTCCTACCTCTTTCTGCAGAGGCTCCCATCTGCGGTGTCTGTAGCCTGGGGGAGTTTGTACCATCTGCAGTGGACCATCATGAAACAGTCTAAGCCACAGAAAACTGTTTATGTAGCTATTGAAGCACTGGTACTTGACAGCAAATAATTTTATTTATAGTCAGTGCGTCAAGGCTCACCAGAGGAAGCAATGCTTGTTCCCAAGACAGTGATTTGGAAGGCCCATCACTGCAAAACTTTGGCACCATTCACACATGGATATGTGGTGATACTAGTGTTTTATGCCCAAAGTTATTTTAGTGCTACAGACAGCTGTATTTCAAGTTCCTGGGGCCTGGAGAAGCATTACTAATATATTAATGTAGATTAAAAAATACTTCTGAATATCTGTGCCTAGCATACACTGTTGGTAGGGTGAGGGGGAAGTGGCACTGAGGACTTGTAACAGCCAACTTTCCAGACAGGCTCTTGTATCATTCAGTAAAGGGTCACAAATACCAATTTTCATGACTATTTTTCAGTTGTGTACAAAAGCATCTTAAATCCCTTCAAAGACCTTTAAGTGAGATACAGTTTGAAGAAAGGCTTTTTTTTTTCGTTTTCCCAATAGAGCAATGGAGAGAACTGAAAGGGGAGAAACCAATAAAATGACAAGCTTTTTGAGTGATCCAAGATAACCTGATGTTCCTGCTTCTAATTTTCAGATGAAGATTAGGAATGGGGTGAAAGAATTGCTTTGAGGATAAATGGACAGAAAGTGGTTCCCAGTCCTTAAAAATTATACTTTGGACTCCCACTCTAAATCAGGATATTTACAGCAATACAGTCTGCAGTAGAAGTGGGAAGAACAGTAGGTAGGGGGAATAGGATTAAATTACCAATAGCAGACGAGGTGAGTACTTGTTCTAGGTTCTGTAAAATCCACACCAGGTAATGTCTCCTTGTATATCTATCTTTTGATGAAAATAACATTTTAAGAACTTCCTGCTCTCTTCCCATCCACAGAGCACTATTTACATCCACACACCCTGCTCCTCCCCTTCCTCCCCACCTTGGCTGGGCTACACGGATGTTTAGGAGGCCACTGGGGAAGTGTACTAGTGAATTGATCAGAAGCCTTTAGAAGTCCTTGCCAAAAAGCATAAATCATCCCTGTTCCCCAGCTAGTGGCCCCCACCTATGTTTGCAAGGTGCTATTACTTCCAGTCCAAAGTCTCTGTGTGGAGCTTGCACATTCTTCCTCAGCCTGGATCTAGCTTGGGGTGCCAGCATGAGGTGTAGATGAGCCTGGTTCATCCCATGTGCTGGCCACAGATTTGACCATACAAATCCTGACTGGCTTTGTAAGATCAGGCCCATCTTCTATTAAAGACACCTTAAATTATCCTGCTTTCCTGTGCTTAAAGGTTCTCCTGACAGAACTTCTTCTTAGGACATCCCTTCCTTAGAACTATGGTAAGTAGTAGGAATGTACATAAATACGTGCATAATCCTGGGATTGGCAGTGTTGTGGATGCTATGCACACAAGCCAAGCCTGTCACTGGGAGTTACGAGTATCCCATGAGAATAAGCAGAATCACAGTAGCAGGCAGTGATCTGGTAATCTCTACAAGGTGGGATTTCTTCTGGTCCTCAAAGTAAGGTTCCTCAAAGTAAAAGATACATTGATAGTTATATTTTTGCTGTTTTCATCAGCAATTCAACTACACGAGTTTTGGCTGGCCTAATATAAAATTTTTGTTGAGAGTAGCTGTCACCATTTTTTTAAATGTCAAAATCTATACCAAACTTGATACTATTAGAAATACAATATCTACAGAGGAAAGCCCCAGTATGAAGTTTGCTCAGGGTATTTCAAAGAAAACGTGGTTATTGCAATAACTGTTGATCCAAAGCACTTCACATGTGGGAAAGTTTAGCTGAAAAAAGAACAGTTCATGCATATGAAGATAGACATCTATAAAAATAGGTATATAACTTGACCATTTAAACTCCTAAACATGAGTTTAAATAGTGAGGTCTAGCTCATTTCCCTTTCCCAGTATTTCATCTGCAGATTTATGGGTATAAACTCTAGGAGAGAGATTCAGTTTACGTGTTCTATCCTGCTCCATCTGGCCTTCTAAGAAGGCTCACGCCAAGGTGATTATCTCTTGGAATGGCACATCTTCATATGGTAGTGATAGTTTGCTTCCTTTTAAAGTATTTTTCTATTGTGGTTCTGTGTTTTAGAGGAGCCAGTTAAAAGCATGCTCTTGGCAGGACATGGCTGGCTTTTTCAGCATATTATTAACTTATCAAGGCTGGAACTTGCTAGATAAGCTCTGTTTCAGTATATGACTATATCATGCATCTGAGGCTTTTAAATGGGCTGTAACTCAGTGCTGACTATCAATAGTATAGTAGTTTCTATACTAGGGTTTAAATGCTGGAAGATTTGGCTTTTTACTGGGTTCATTAGAAAGTTATGAAGAATTATATGCCAGAACTTCATTTTTTTTTTCTTCAGGTTTAGGCCTTATTTTAAGGATTGTGTACTGGCTTCATGCTGAGGTCTATGTGGACACAAATGGGTGCATGGGAACCACATCCTGCCACGTGGCAGCCCCCAACAGCTTTGCTGCCCTGGGTGAAGAATCGGGGTGGATGTGTGGGAGCCTCACCTTGTGCAAAAACTGGCCCTGACCCACACGTAGATGAGCAACCATTGCTCTCCAGTGCTGTTTTGGCTTGGGATGTTGAAAAAGAGCTGAGTGGTGTGTCCAGGAACAGGATGTTAGAGTTGACTCCACAGCAGGACAGAGATAAGGAACTGGGAAGTGCTGGGTGGCTGCTGCTGCTGGGAATGTACTTGGTTGCGACATACTCTAAGTAAAGGATTTCCAAACCTATGTGTCCAGCATAAGGGCATGTTAAAGGATCTTGGAATCTAAAGTACGTATTTGCGACAGCCGTGCTAATATCCTTCAAGCCAGAGCCCACTTAGTGCCATTTGAATGTTTCATACCTTTCTGGTTTTAGTTTAGTTTATTATCGGCTTCCAGCTGAGTCACATGAGTGTAAACAGATCAGTTTGTCTCTAAGGATATGATTCCAGAAAACTGGGAGAGGCAGTTCAGTCCAAAATACCATCTGCAGAAACAAAGATTTTAAAACTCATGTAAGGTTGACCAATCTTATAGTGCTCCTTTTTCCTCTCTCATGTTTTTCTTGGGTAAGCGTATCATTTTCTGGCACGAAGTCTAATTTGTTGAATGGATGCTGACACGGCAGCAATGTTCCTCAGCACATCCCAATTTCAAAAATAAAAAATGGCCTATTTCAAAGTAATGCAGATATTCACAAGCTTGTGTCACCAAAATCAATATGGAGACCTAAACTATAAAAAAGTTAGTTGTAAAATAATTTGGGTCCTTGAGAACTTTATCCTCAGACTTTTTCTTATTGATGTTGCTGCCATAGATTTGCAGCCAAAGCGAAACTGGCTATAACCGCCACAAGAGCCAGCGCTCCATCAGCTCAGCTCCACAGCAGTTCACAGGACAATTGCCAGTGTTCCTGTTTTCTGTAGTTTGGTCAAGTGGCTGCCTGGTCGCAGCAATTTAGGAGCTCAGCAGATGACAGGTCAGTACAGAGGCAGTGCTGGAACATGTCCGCACTTGGAATAGGGACAAGGAGCAAGTTCGGGATTAGGAAGCTGCTAGAAGTGCTGATGAAGCACCAATTTCTCTGCTTTTCAGATTTGTCTTTCAGGCTCGTGCTACTTGTGAGGAAGAGCAGATGACTGGTTCTTATTCCCTTATTGGGAAAGGCACGGGAACAGAAAAATATCAACAGTCCCAATGCACGGACGTGTGCAGACATCCTCTGATCACTGTGGTGAAGCTCACTGAAACAAACTTAGGGACTGCATGTATACACCTGCTCAGCACTGGGCCCTTGCCTTCAGGCAGTAGGGTCACAGCCCTTGGGATGGCTACCATGACCCATTTATCCTTGAGTAAATAGTTCTTAATTCTTCTTCTGGATAATATATGACTAATATTAGTGGGACACCCAGTTGCTACTTACAGTACAGTCAAAATTATCTTTCTTACCACTTTGCTTTGAATCCTCCCATTTTTCTGCTTTGTCTAAAATTTCCTCTCCCCATATTTCAGGGCTTCTTCTAGGCAGGCATGCTGTAAGCATCAGATCTCCTCAGCATGCCAATGTGTCTATCTACTTTGTTCAGCCATTAGCAACAGGATACCATTCATTTCTCTCATCCTACTGCTGTTCTTCCCTTCAGCACTGCCCATTACAAAAATGTAGTACTTCCTGACCTTTCCCAAAGAAGTCTGCAGCCTGCCGTGTTTGTCTGTGGTTAGCTTAAAGCACTCTGAAACAGTGGGGTCCGAGTCCCCCCTGCCTTTTTTTTCTTTAATCTGGACACTTAGTGCAGTGAGATTTATGTACAAATTGGATACTAGTGAGACATATCTTAACTTCTTGACTGGCAATTGGTCACCTTGCTTAATGCCTTCAATAATATTACTCAAAGCCAGTGAGCTCAGATACTGCCTTTGGCTGATCCAGGCTATGAAAAAAACCCCAAAACATTTAGGATGGAAAGCAGCCCAGAGTGTTCTCTTGTTAACATAGCTGCTTGTATCTGAAATTTAAAACATGATGGCTGTCATTTAAAATGTGATCTTTACTTTTTGTGCCTCCAATTCTCAATTCCGTCCTGCTGCAGCAGGAAGGAGGAAGGAAAAGAGGAGCAAGGACCAATGTCTGGTTTGGGAGAGTCTCCATGGGGGTGAATTGGGGAGTATGATTCCTAAACCATGACATCTGCAGTCAAAGCTGAGAAACTTCCTGAATAGAAGACAGCTGGTTTTCAGAAGTCAATTTCTGAGCTTTTGACCCATTTAGAAGCTTCAGACAGTGGGTGCCTTCAGTATGCAAAACGTGTGCATGGTATTTTCGAGCAGTCTGCTTGCTGATGAGCTGTTGCATCACAAACAAAGCTGCCTAACTGGAGCAGCTTCTTGCAGCAAGGCTTTCAAGTAGGTGTCATTGTGACCCAAGCTGTTGTGGCAGCAGCAGGGACTGGGGGAATATGGCATGTTTTTCAGTCCTGAGTCCAGATTCTGACAAACCCCTGCATGGGTCCTGGTATCCAATGATGAGCTGTTCTCAGTCCCAGCTGGGTACACTGCATATCTTCTTTCCAGCCCTGTGGGCTGAGGGAGGGAAGAGCATGAATTGAGTGTGACTGGGATTAGAATTTGGCCCTTAAATGGCTTTATCAAACTGTGGGAAAGCAATAGTGTTACCAAGCAGACGAGGTACTAAAGGGTCATCACACTAAACATCTCCTCCATTTCAAAGCAGAGGAAGGCCTTTGTGTTGGCAATTCCATTCTCCTGACCAAAACAGAAAATGGCAAGGCAACCTTCCCTTTTTTGGTTCCTTTCAGGTGCTTGCACATTATGTGTTAAGGATATATGTAGGAAAATTTGCTACACTATCTATAGACTTACCTTCTTTAATCCATGCAGTTATGGGCATACTGAATTTGAGGATTGACCCTGGTGTTTCTGTAGTTCTGGATTTTCTATTTGATGTGGTTTTGAAAAGTACTAGTAAATTCTTGCAGAAATCTTTTGTTTCTAACTGCGGCTCATAGATATTCTCCAGGCAGAATGGCAAAACTTATCCTGAACTTTCTCCTCCTGCTTTCTGTTAAAGACTGGTTGACCCTTCTTGGTTTACCTTGCATTTGAGCTATGGTTTTGGAAGAAGTCCATTCTGTATGCATATAATCAAGGCCTTTCACCAAACTTCCCCATGGGTTGTTCCAGCAGAGATTAACTATGGCCACTTCAGGCACAACCCACATGTGGCAGTTGTGGGTAGTGAACACGATATCAAACATCTCCTACAGAGAGAATCATGAGGCAGGCTGCAGTCTCATTACGTCCTTTGTACTCTCCCGTTCTTATTTTGTCCATTTAAATTCCCCTGAAGAGAGAGTATCAGCTTTCCAGAAGAGAAGAAACACTGACTGCTTACTGAGCAACAGCTGAAAGCTATCATTTTTAAACTTACAATTTCTTTTGACACTGAATGCTTATACTGGAAGACACATTTTTCACTACAAAATATTTCTATTTTGCTTGGTAGAGCAGAAGAAATGATTAAAGCAAAAGCTATTCCCAGTTTACAGTCACTTCTTCAAGATGGTAATAATAATTGACCTTAGGTTAGTCTCTCTGTAAATTATATTTGAAATTGTGTAAGTTGCAAAGAAGCACAGCCGGACTGTCCCTAGCATGTATTTTCCAAGAGAAAGTTACGTCAGGTTTGAGTAAGACATGGAGTGAAACTTGCTTTGGTTCTTAAATGCTGGTGCCCTAAACAGAAATCAAGCACTTGTGTCCCATATGTTACAAGTATAATGTTTTGCTAGTCATTAACAAGAAAAGTATTATGCCTCATCTGAGGCTTTTCTAAAGTCTTTTTTTTTTGGCAAGTACGCTATGGAAGGGAGCAGCTGAAATAATAATAAAACTTGTGGGGAACTTTCATCTGGGAATATCAAAATAATTTATAAGCCTAGTTAAGTCTATCTTGATATTTTCCTAGGATCCTGCTTTCCTGTGGCAATCGGTAAGCCAGTAATATTGCCCTGGTTTAGCAGAAGGGTGAACTGGGGCACAGAAAGGGTAAATAACCCATCCGGGGTTACTGCAGCAGATCACGGAGGGTTAGCCAAGATTCATGCACACGGAGGTGGGGTTTACATGATGGGTTAGGGTTACTTTTTGGTTTCTTATGGTAGGGAGGTTCTCACTGCCAAGAGCCTTTCCCTCATCAGTGGGGAATATCCAAGCCCTAAGGATCTACCTCTGGGTGCTGGTAGCTGCTTGCCTCCCTCTTTGTTTCATTCATTCACAAGTGTCCCTCACTAGGTCCCCTTCAGATGCCCAAGCCCCTCTCTTCCTCACGCCAGAAAATTGGGCTCTGCAGCAGGCACTGCCCATCCCCAGCCCAGTTGGGACATAGAGCACCTGAGTGACAGACTCCCAAACAGCCACGTTTACAGGAGAGGCAAAGATGCACCTGCTGAAAGCATGACACATCTTCTTGTTTCTAGTAAGCATCCTGAGGTACCTGGAGAAGAGCAATCCTTCAGTTACAAGTGATGAAGGTCTACCTGCTGATGCTAATTCCCTAGCTGAGAGGAAAGGGTGAAATCTCCTGGCCAGTTGAAGATGGGACCACTCTGGGGAGTCTGTCAGCCACTTAAGGGGCACGTCTTCAAGACATAGCGGGTGGCTCTGATCTGTGAGACCTTCATGTGTCTTTCTTGAAACAAGATGACCCCTTGTTCCAAACAGCTCCTTTCTGCCTGGAGCTGCAAATACATCTTTAACATGAATATATTTTCACAGGCTATAAATCAAACAGCTCTTCTTCATTAAGGGAGGAATGCCCCATCTTTCATGGCAGAGAGGTTGTAAAAGCACAAAGGTACTCCCTGAGCTAACCCTGGGTCTCTGTGGATGGTCTGGGCTGGATCTGAAGCAGAAGCCACATTGTGTGCCGTGGATAGAGAAATTTTCTGGTTGTGCTAATTTCTGCTGCCTATGTGAGATCTGTGAAAACACTTACTGGGAAATATAAATCTGTAAGTTTATAATAAGCCTTTAGACAGCTGCCATTGCATAGTCTTATGGACACTTGCAAGAAGATGATAAACTTTATTTGTTCAGTTTTATGTGTGTTGGGCGGAAAGTGTTTTAAGGAATAAATCAAGGGGTGAAAAAAAGGACTCTGCTTTGTAGCTCATTGTCAGTTACTCACAAGGATTATTAATTTTTTTGACAGAGGTTCCAGTAGTATTTTAAAATGCACCTTTTTTCTTTCTGGGATGCAGCATATAGGTCTTTAATTGTAGGAATATCAGAGATTTTCCATCCCATGCTGTTAATTTTCCTTAAGTGCTGCCTTCTTGCTACAATTTATAGCTGAGATTTTTGGGCAGGAGGCATGGTTTAGAGAGTACAGTGTAAAGCTCTGGAAACCTGGTAGAGTGTGGGAACTGGTCTGGGACACGAGGACTTTTGCAGGACAAATGAGTTGCTCAGTCAGGTAAGGGGGCACTGAAAATAAGCATTTGCCTTTAAAAATCTGGATTTAGACCACATGCCCTAGGAGATCTCAAAACAGAAAACAGCTTTTGTTTTGCTGGAAGGTACCATGCTGCGGATTCAGAACTGAAACACCACTACTCCACCAAAGAAAAGGCAAATCATCCATCTGCACGGCTTGTAGTCAGGAACAATCAGGGGTTTATTTATTATTTTTTTACTATTATCTTTGTTTTTCCAGTGATTCTGTTCAATTAACATGACTAGATGTACAGATCCCGATGTCATTATTGAATTCCAAAGAAAATAAAAATAGCAGGTGCTGAGCAGACTCACAGATCTTCCAGCAATTTTATTCATTAATGAACTCCAAATACACCCAAAGCAAACACATGTACAGAAGGCTTAAATCCAGATCTGTTGAAGGAATTCCAGTTCAGGACATTTTATTAACCTCCAAATAACTGATTGTGCTTCAGCTCTGCACATGTTTTGATTTGTCACTGCTCAAAAAAATCACCAGCGCATGCAGCTCAGATGCCTGGTCGAAATATTTTGTGAAAGTGAATGATCAAAAGCAGGTCAAATGCCTCATTCTATCCTGCTCAAACATATTCAAAACCACAATAATTCTTAGCATTTGGTTAACTTCATTAATGCTTTTTGTCTTTTTTTTCTAAAATCTCTGTAGAAGAACATCACAATCAGTGAATTCCAGGACATAAATCATGTATATACACACATTAATTGCTAGTTATGATGTGCACAAAACACTAACAAACCAGTATATTGAAAAAAATCCTTTTATGGGTTGTTACCTGCTTGAAGAGCATTATTACAGTATGAAACTGAGATGTTAGTTTAAGTTAGACGGAAAATTCTCATGCAAAATGAATAATGCAGAGTCTCACTTTGTGGTAGCTGAGATAGGGTTTTGGTGTGAAGGTCCACATAAACTGGGGATGTTTGTATTAGAAGTATCATTATAGTCTGGCTTTTCTTCAGCAGTTGATTGTGGCAGTGAAGCACAGAAATGTAATCCTTGGACTGTTTCCTAAGTTTCATTCTCTTAGTGAAAATTCAGCCAATTTGCAAATAATTTTGCTGCTGTTGATCACAATTTTACAAGATTTTTGAGTGCAGAAGCTCTTTTTGGTATGTGTGGAAAAGTACCTTCAACATGTACCTGTAATGGTCTTAGGAAGAAGGTAATTAAAACCACATATTTTATAATGAGCAATGTAACTTTAAATCAGAAAACTTTCACAGGTCTTTGATTCTTTTACCATTAACTGTTTTTCCTTGAAATCTGCTATAATTTATGGGAAAACACTAGTCTTTTGTACGATGACATGGAACTGGGATTTTGTAATCCTTCTAAGCCCTATTAAAATGATTTCCCACAATTGTTGTTCCCTTTAGGATGATTAAATGTCCTTACTATCATTGTGTCCCATACACATACCGATTGTCTATAATAACTTGGTTGGCAATCAATGCCTTTTATGGGAGTTTTTTTTTGTTTTGTTGGTGGTTTTTTTTTGTTTGGTTGTTTTTTGTGGTTTTTTTTTTGTTTTTTTTGTTTTTTTTTGTTTGTTTTTTGTTTTTGTTTAGTTGTAGTCTCACCTTCCATGTAGATGATACATCTTGGCTATATTTTTGACCAATGTGTATTTTGGTTTATATGTTTATATGCATATGTGTGGGACTGATTTTTAGTTTGATGATCACTGAATGTGTGGTAAGACTAATTACTTTCACTGCTTCTTTTGACTCAAAACTTTAAAAAAAACGATGGTGCTTCAAAGTGACTAACATTTGGTTTCTGTTTAGAATGAAGTTTTGAGCCAACTTTTTCCTTTCCCCCTCCTTCCCCCTCTCTCCTCCCCCAACCTGCCTGCCTAATACCTGAGCCATTTAACCATGTGATTAATGTAAAATAAGGATCACCCAGAATTTCACTATCTGTAAGATGAATTATATTCTCCAAACATAATATAGTTGGAGGCTTGCTCTTCACATGTGGTGGTTTTCTTTTTTTTTTTTTTTTCTGAGTGCACTGTATGGTCTATACATGAGGGACTAGTGAGACTAACACTGTTCCCTGCAAGGTTCTGGTTTGATGATAATTTTATTTTTAGGGCATTGTTATTGATATTGGCTAGCATTACTCATAGCCTTTAATCAAAAGGAAGAAGTGATAAAGACATCTTTACGATAAGCCCATATGTGATAAGCATGAGAAATATGGAAAAAGATTAAAGACCTAGTATCTTGGCCTCAGAGAAAAGAATCTTTGTCCTGTTAAAAATAAAGTTGACCAGATGTGCTCATTTAGGCATGGCAGTTCTTATTTTCTCATCAAACACATCACTGGTTAGGCTTTTGAAATCAAAACCTTAATTTTTACTTTTGCATTTGAGTTCCCATAATGTTTTTTACACTGCCGTGTGACTGAGTTACAGAAGGCACTTCAGTGCCTTTTCTTCTGCAGGTGTATAGCCAAAACAAGCTGGCAACTAAATATGTACTTCAATTCCTCCCTGAATCAGGGGCATCAGTCCCTTGCAGACCTGTTCCTGTGCATGAACTTCTTTGTAGTTGCACTGAAGTGAGGCAGGTCAGGAAAAAAAAAAACCACCTGTAGGTGCAATCGTCCCATCACTTAACCTGTACAATCACTCAACCTCTACAGCCATCACTCTAGAAGTGCCTAAAGAGTTAAAAAACCAAACTGATAAAAATCTAAAAAAAAAAAAAAGTGAAATACCAACCAGGCCACCTGCCCCTGCAGCACTCACCCACTGGTGCTGCATATGCTTGACGCTGTTTGAGGATGAGGTTTGTCAGAAGCAGCAGCATCTGGCAGGGAGATTCTTCATTTACACATTCAAGGTTCATGTGGTTAACCGAGCTCTTCTACTTCGGGGTCAGACACAGCTTGTGGGAGCATTTTCTCATTAGGTTTTACAGTTTAGAGCAGACTGAACATATTGGCCTGCAGGACTGCTGAGAGGTTAAGTTTGAGACTGGGATGTTAATAGGAATATTTGCATACAACTCTGTGCTCTGGAATGAAGACTTATTTTTCATTCTCCCAGGCAGCTGACTCTGTAGGTTCCTACTCCAAGTACAGAGAAGAAAAGGGGAAAGCTCTAAGAACTACATGTCAGGACGGCAAGAAGCCTCTGGACACATCCTAAAATATGACTTTTGGTTATGTACCAGGCACTTATTCCATCACTGTGACTGTATTATGCTGACACTCAGTGAATTCCCATCCTCTTCTGCATTTTTGAAGCAGAACCACAATCCTAGGAGAATATATATTATTAATTTTTTTTTCTCTGTTTTTTTTTATATGCAACCATTGTCTGCTTTTGAATGCTCTTTAGGGGAAGTAAGTCTATCTTTCAAATGCCTTTTTCATAGGGTACAACTGTCCTTTCTTGTCTATCAGGAAACATTACTGGCTTTTGCTAGAAGAGTGTAATGAAAGAGCTGTTTGGGTTTTGCAAGTTCTTAAAAATAATTTTATTTCTGTTAAGTGGAAGCACTTTTAATGCTTTCATATTCCAGATGGGAGTTATCAGTGTTGACAGAAAGCCTAAAGGGATGGAGGAAATGGTAAAAAATCTTTTAAACTGAAAGTTTATATATTTATCCAAGCACCTAGCAGCTCTGATACTTATAGTTTATCTTCAAATCAGTAGGAACAGCCACATGGCCACATCATCTTACCTGATGAAATCCTATTCAATTCTTTACCATTATGCCCCAAGATTACGGACGGGAGAGGTAGGGAGATGGTTTTATGAATCCTTCAGCAGTGTCTCACATCGCTCATTCCCAAAAGGTGGAAGAGCTGGTGGTGGTCTGTGATGCCACAGGCCATGCTCATTTTGTGAATCAGCACTGGAAGGGCTCCACTGTTGTACTTTAGTCCCCTTCCCATCCCTCAGATTGTCACAGAGCCACAGTCTTTTCCCTCCACTGGGCCTTGCCATGCAAAATGCATCCTTTGTTGCATGCCAGGTTGCTTGCTGGCCTGCTGCAGTCCCAGGCTGCATGTCTGGGTGATGGTTTGCAAAGGAAAAAAGGCATGTAGAACCCATCACACACCTACATCCAGTAACTGGCTTGACTTCTTCTTCATACCCTTGTATGGTCAGAAGTGGGGGTGAGTAAAGATGAGTGGTATCTTTGGTGGTCATTCAAGTACACAGAAAACTCCTAGGGGGCAGATGAAGTTTGTCTGGCCTCTGCTGCCTAACGACCCTTTTTCTGGAGAGTGTCACGCTGAATTTGTAGCTGTGTCTCTCTGTTTAAACACTGACTTTCAATTTATTACTTAAGGGACCCAGCCTTAAATTAGAGATGGGTCATTATTTGCCCTTCCTAATGGCAAACTGAACTGTGCACACAAACATATCAGAAACAGCTGATGGTAAAATGCTTTCTAGTCTGGCAGCGCAGCACTTTATGCTGGTGTCACTTTGATTAACATAAACTGTCTGTGGCTGTGGCAGTTAGAGAAAAGTTTGTCTTTATTACCTGGAAACTCAGAAAGACAGTTGTTATTGCTTAGGTAGGGCAGTAGGACGGGAAACTGACAGTCTTTGGTGCCCCACACCAGAAAGTCTGTTTCCATTTCCTGGTGCTTGGAGCAGACGGCTCTGGCCTCCTTGGCCACAGACCATTTTCAGGCAGGCAGTAGACCTCCTCCAGAAATGTCCAGGCAGGGCTCCTAAGAGCCTGTGCTGACTCAAGTGAAAATCCAGCTAAGTATTAAGCACAAGTGAATAGACAGGGCCCTCTGGAGACAGAGTCATACTGTTTCCACTTCGTGGTAGGCTTCCTTAGCACTAGGGATTTCAATAGGAAATAATATAAATCTATTCAGTAGCCTTTTCCCCTTGTAGGATCTGTATCTCATTAATTTTTGTTGGCTGGAGAATATATCCACTAAATACCTAGTGGATTAAACCCAAAAAAGTTAGTATGATAGTCTTGGTTTACAAGCTGAATAGTGTTCTCCAGGTAATCCTTCACTTTTTTTTCTCCATCACTTTGTGAAATGGAGCTACATGTAGCTAGAAGGGAGCCGTGTGGGAATAAAAGCATCCAAACAGCTAAACATGGTGCTGTTGGGAGCATGGAGGTTGGGTTGAAGGGCCCAAACAAACCTCATTTACTGTAGATAACAGACTGCATATATCAGTGTGTGCATTCAACATTCGCCAGCAGAGTTATGAGTTTTCCAGCTGATACACAATTTCTGTCGTTGCATAAGGGATTGTGATAGAAAATCAGGACTAAGACAAGCTGGTGGAGTTTCATTCACTGCTGGGATGTTTCTTGTGATGTGTAACTATCCTCCAAAACTGAGCCTCTGTGCTTATCTAAGTCACAGCTTCCTCTTCTGACCCCACCTCCAGCCCCCACATTTAAATGTGGGAGTGATGCCATTCTACAGTCAGAAATGTTTGCAGGTTGGGGTTTTCTTTGGCCTCCTTATATTTACTTGTTTGTTGCTTTATAACGTCATGGTTCTGCTTGGAAATATGTTTGGCTACACAGGAAGAGTATCCATTGCAATTTATGCTTCCTGACCTTTTGTGAAGCTAAAATAAATTGCTTTTTGGAAAGAAACCAGAGGCTCTCCTCTCTGTTCCTTTCAAAGAAATCTGACCTTACAGTTGTTTCTTGTGAAGCCAGTAGAAGCTTGTCTTTGAGTCAGAGAAAAGGAAGCAGGAAAAGGTAAAATCTTCCTATGCTGGCTTTTTTTTTTTTTTTTTTTTTTTTTTTAAATTCAGCTATTCCTTGATGGACACAGGATTTTTCAAACCTTTTCTCTTATTGACAGGGCTGCTTTGCCTGTCATGCCTTATGCACTTAACTTCTTGTTGCTTTAACTGAGTATCTGGCACTCCCCCAGGTACACTGTACATATGTTCATTCTCCTGGAGCCCTGACGTGGCTCCTGCTGTTCCCTCTAATGCAGATCCAGAAAGGATGAGGAGCCATGCACAGATTGGACTGAACTGATGAAGTAAGTGCCTGCAAGCCTCTCATACCACCTTGCAGGAGTTTTTGGAGATACTCTCCCTGCTGCAGGGATCATGGGCTGGAAGTTGAGCTCCAAGTACTGTAGAGCAAGAGGGTATTGCGTAGGAAATAGAGGAAATAAATTCTGCCAGTTGATGAAGGGTCATCACTCTGGCACTTTTATGGTCCCGGTGATCACAGAAAGGCAGGCACAGCATCAGCTTGCAGCTTGTGCTGCTCAGGGGAATTGCTGGAGCCTGGAGGTTCAGGTGCTGTCGGTGTAGGCCTGTAAGTCCCAGATAAGCTCTGATGTCTTCTCTGGGAACCTGATTTCAGCTCCAGTTTTTCCCAGGGAGTGCTCAACTCTGTCCAGGAAGGAAAGTCAGCTGACTTACATATATAGCCTTTTGCTTTTTCAGACTAGACATGTGTGTTTGGAAGAAAATTACAAGCTCAGGGGGTAGTGATCAAGATGTTCTCAATCTTAACCATGTGCCTATGTGTTACCAAAGTCTGAGGCTCAAGGTTGTGTGAAGTATTTTTAAATTACTCTCTAAAATGAGTAAGTAATGAACCATCCTGCACATTGTTAGGGAAAACAATGCCATTGGAGGACATCAGGAAAGGTTCCTTTCTGACAATTCTTTTTACAGTGTGATAAAATTTATCTGAAATTTGGGGAACAGCAGGGCAGAGGGGAGAAACACCCCTCCCTTTGGTTAACCTTGCTCGGGAAATTTGAATCACTGAACTAAAAAAAGTTTGTAAAAGATGCTCTGAAAATACTATGCTACGCCCTATAATTCAGCCAAGAATGAAGGAGGCGGGAAAAGAAAACATCAAAAGTCCCTGCTTTTTTTGTATCGCTTCCTGGCACATTTCTCTTCCCCCACTTCCCCTCCCGCCTCCCCATCTTCTTTCTGGATTTGTTTTGTTTAGTTTCTTTTTTTTTTTTTCCCCTCTCTATTTTAAAAAAATCCTTTTCATTTTGTAAGGCTGGTACCACAACTTTAACAACAATCTGGTTGTCTACAGATGACAACAATGAGAAATGCCAAAGGAGAAGTGAGTCCTGTAGGGACCGGAGGACAACAAAGACAGTTTTCAACATTTTTATTAGGACCTCATGATGTACACATGAAAAATTAAGTTCAGAATATGAAGTGCTCTTCAGATGGCGCCGTTTAAATCTGGAGGATGTTAACATTCCTGCTGCATGACAAAGGTCCCCCACCCCCTGTGTCGATACTCATCCTGCTCAAAGGGGCAATAACATCTAAGGATGAACAGAGGCTGGGCACCAAATCTTGCTTGAAGGCTACTTTCACAGACTTATCTTGGGATTTCCTAGCATCCCTTGCCAGGGTCAGTTTGCCCTCGAGGCTGCCTAGCTCTAGCTCTTTGCAGTGCTCCAGCTGTTTCACCATTTCCACACATTTGGATGTATGCTTTGGTAGAGAGGATTATTAGTGGTAGAGGAGAGAAGGCAGCAGGAAAATACCTGTCCCTGAAGTATGGAAGCAGGGGTTTTGATGCTGCTTGAACAGCCACTCGTGTAGTCAGGTGACATCATGGGCAAAGAGTGTAGACTGTTTGTATGGACAAATCCATCTGTGGTACCCCTGTGCTGGCCTGAGTGGGCACTGGGAGCTGGCAGTGGCACATGGTGGCAGGGTGGCAATGGGCACTGGGAGGCCGTGGGCTTGTTCCCCCAGCGCTTGGGGCAGCCAAGTGTGAAACCCATCCCTTCAGCGTCTGGCATTCAGTCTTACCTGTGTAATAGAAGTTTAGCAGGGGGAGCATGTGTGGTTCACTTGAACGATGTTCCTCTGGAGCAAGCCTGAATCTTCCCTACTCTCCTACCCATGAAGAAAGCAGCAAAAGAAATGGAGCTGTCTTATTTTCCTATCCTTTCTAAAAAGCCATTCTGCTGCGGGGACCACTGCTGCTCTGCCCTTTCCCTGGCCCTGGTGGATGCCTTGTGGGTAGCTCAGGGGGGTTGGGACCCGGGGGTGTGCAGCCTCCTGGGTTTTGCAGGGAGGCGGCAGCGCTCACTGCCAGGGCGGCACGAAACCGGCTTGTCATCTGCTTTTCTGTCTCTCTTTTGCTGCCTGACCCCTTGCCCCGCCTCGTAAAAACAAACATGCGCAGCCTGAGTTCCAGGTGCCTTTCGTGGTTAAACGCCCATCGCAGCAGATACAGCCCGGGGAGGGCCGGGGCCTACGGCAGGATCGAAAGGGAAAGAAGGGGGGTTTTCTCCCCAGGCTGCCGGGCTCTGCAGCCACTATTCAGCCTGAGGGCCGGGCTAGCATGCATGAGGCTCAGGCACTCCCTACGGAGCACTAATGACCTTTGGGTCTTTAGCGTCACTGTCCCCAGACCTGGTGCTTTTCCATCTGGTTCCTGCTATTCCCTTGGATCCCTGCTGGCTGTTAAATAGCAGTCAGGGAGTTTCAGTGAAGCTGAGGTCACTTTGACTCACCAAATGTCACTGCTTCTAAACTGGAACCAGACTTAGTTGAGGGTTGTGTTTCTGCTGGGGGGAGCAATGACAGAGTGTCCTCTGAGTCCTCATCAGATGTTGATCACGAGCCCACAGCCTGAGCTCAAGGTTTACTTTGTGTGAGGGTCAGTCTCTGCAGTACATTCATGAACATGCCCTTGAGTGGACTGCTTTTCTTTAGATGTGGGTTTTATGCCAAAATCCTTATATATTTTGTGGGGTCTTTTTGTGTTTGTGTGTATTCATCGTTTGTGTGTACCTGAAGTTGCCTGATGTGCCCAGCCTTTGAATCACCCAGTCTCTGTGAGGAATATGTATCAGTAGCCCAGCATGAGCAAAGAAACTTCTATGTATCTTTAAGGTCAGTGAAAGCTGAAAACAGATGATTTCTGACAATTGGTTGGCTTGCAGATCTGCTGGTAGCATCAAGACGCTGTGGCCAGTTAAGTACTACTGAAACAACCCCCGAGCCTGGCTGTGCTTCACTCTGTGGCTCTGGCTCCATTGTGCTGTCAAGGAGCACAGCCTTATGCCAGGAGAGCTGCCCCAGAGACTGCCGAGCAGCAGGGCACTGCTCTTGGTCAGAGGAGAGAAGGCTTGAAGCTGCCCTTCAACGCAAAGCTTAAGTGCTCTGCTGAAGACGTGATTATGCTGCCCTTCTAACCCCTCACCCTTTTCCTTTTTTTTTTTCTTCCTCTCCTCCTCAGAAAGTAATGGGGGAAAGTTTGTGAGAGAATAGTGTTTGCTGAGCTTGTGCAAAGCATGGTGACAAATGATGGCTGGAGAAGCATGACAAGGCATGTAAACTTGTGCTAATGGAAACCTGTGTGCCAGCTGAGTGTTTATTCAGGCCTGTCATTGTCAACAGAGACCCCTTTACAAGTATGTTTTGTAGTAACAAGTGCACCATGAAGGAGAATGTAGCTTTGAATTCTATGTCTTTGCCTCTTTGAAAGAAATGTAAAAAAAAAAGCCATTACCCCATCTTTCCATGGAATAATGGTAGTAATTAAATACCTGTTTATATGTCTGCATAGTTTGGATTTAATCAGCCTACTTTTTAGAAATCAAACTTCCTCTTAATTGCATTGTTCTCGTTGGTACTGTTGAACACGTTACTGTCCCAAGTGTACGTATCCAGTTTGTCACCTGTATCTTTTGATATCCCTGACTGAAGCAGGATCAAAAAAAGACAGTGGTGTCCCAGTGTTTTTTCTCTGCAGGGCAAGAGGTAAAAGAGATTGTTGAGCAGACCATCATTCTTGTGGCTTTTCAGCAAAATGTTTCTCAACTAAACAAACAATAGTGGAAGTTTATTTTGATTAGAATTCACTGATTTGCAATTATTTAGACAAAATACATATGGATTCTTAAAGAATAAACAAAAGCATAAACAAAGCACTAATTTTTATTTCAAATCTGCATTAGAATGTACTGTACCCGTTCCGTAGAAGTAGGAGAGAAATATCCAAGCCCTTTTGCTGATCTTTGACTGAATTTATCACATATACCTTTTTGCCCTTTTAAAAAAATTAGAATATCCTACAGCTGTAAATTTTTTCCAACCTCGTGGACCTATAGAGATACCAGTGAACTGGATACCATTTGATTGAGCTTGAGAGTTCAGAGATTTAGAAATAGGACTACATAACTAGGGTAACAAACTTCATCTACATTCAGCAGTTTAGAATAGCACCCGTGCTTTGCCTGTTGGATCTCCTGAGCTGCATCACAAAGAAATGAGTGTGTGATGGCACACACTGGAAATTTGGGATTGGTCTGTTTTGCTTCCACTCTAGCTTTCTGAGACGACTGATTTCATCATGCCTCAGTGTCATAAAAAACCGCAAAACTCCACACTCAGCAATACTTTCCTCAAAAAAATACTGTGGAATTGAATTCCTTTATAATTCTTGGGGACAGTTTTGGAGAGAAGATCCCTTTGAAGATCTCCATCTGCACAATGAATCAGGGATTAGTTTAAATGGTGAACATGGCCAATGCAGTGATTTTTGAGCTGGGACAGAGGAGTCCTGACACAAATGTTGTCTCTTATTTCCTGGCTCACTGGTCTTCTACAGAGATTGCTGCTGTACCAGGGTGCCAGTAACACCCCCTGTACATCTTTGGTGGAGCTGATTTTGGGGGCAAGCCCGAATGCGTTTGGGATATGCTGGTTCACCAGCCAGACCCCTCTCCAGTGTAACTTAAATCCCAAAGCTGCAGCAGAAGCTGTGGAGAGGCAGTGCTGCAGTCTGTTGTATGAGATAAAGTTTTAATCTCTCCTGTTTCCCTCGGCACTCCTGCTGGCTTCTCTCCTGAAGAAAGAATTTTCTTCAGTTATGCATCTGGCATTTTTGTGTAGCCTTGGGAGGACCCTGCTTACCAGGCTCTGTTCTCTAGCTCAATAGAAACAGCATTGAGTTTGTGAGCCTCTCAAGAGCTTAACTCTCCGTTACTTGGAAAAATATCTGCATCAGGTCTCAAGGTCCTCTGTAGCTAAGCTTTTAGGGTTGGCTGTTGAAGCACTCTAAGAGGTAAAATGTAAAAATCTGCTCCTGGAAAGAAGTGGAAATGGAAAGAAATGATACATTTGAGTAAATCGGGAGAGAGAATGTGCAAAGTAATTTAAGCCAGAGCAGTTTAAGCATTGAACAGTGGATGGTGGAAGATGTGCTGTCAAGTCTTTCCATTTCTCTTTATCAGCTTGAGAAGTGAGAAAATTGCTGGCATTTGGTTCAAAAAGTACATGCCCAGACCTCTGCAGACAATAACAAACTATTTCAGATGCTACTGACTCCAGAATCCAAACGCTACCAGCTTTATCTGTGCTTAAATAATGGGCCTGCTAGCAAAGTGCTTGACAATTGTTTCCTGGCCAGAGCAGGCAGTAATTAATTGGTTTATATGTATTTACACTGGACAGAAACTAACCCCTTGTTAGAAAGAACCATACATGAAAATGGTTATGACAAAGAGTCTGGACTCAAAGAAAGACTGTACCTTAACTGACCTAAACAAAACCTCTTGTTTCCTTTTGTTTTCGTCAAGAGGTATCTTTGAATTTTTACAATGAAGTATCTTGCCAAGATCCCCTGGTTTCCATGACTTGGAGCTGTGGGTCAGCAAGCAGCATAAATGTACCAGCATTGCTCCCTGCCCAGGGCAGCCTGCCCTGACACAGCTATTCTCTCAGGGTGCATTACTCCCCGCACGTGGCTCCAAGGGCTCTGTCTTTCCAAATGGCCCAGGGATGGAGGGACAGACAAACCTCACTGGGAGACCTGGCCATGGCTCTCAGTTACGCTGCAGAGATACCCTCGTAAGCACAGCCCCGGCTCCCTACTCTTGCTCCGCAGCCCTCCTTGAGCTGCTTTGACAGTCCAGAAGAATAGAACATTGCAAGGCACCTTCAACAGCCAAGCACATTGCTACTGAAAGCCCAGTTTTATTAAGAACCTTTGAAACTCCCAGGCTAAAAACAGATATGCTTTTCTAAAGGTGCTTCTGCTGAAAGGTTAATTTTGTATTAGTTACCATCCAGGAGAGAAATTATGTCATCAGTGTAGAGCTAGTAATTTTTCTCTAGAAGGGTTAAGGCAGAGAAAACTCTGAGTCATTAGAAAGGAATAATTCCTTTATTTCAAGCACACATGAAACAGGAGTCCGGATGGCAAAGGAACAAAGCCTCATTCTTTCATGTGCATTTGCTGAACGCCTTGGTGTCTTAGATAAAGGACAAGTATCTACTAGTGGATTAACATTATGAAAAAGTCAGGATTAAAAAAAAAATAAATAATTCTCAGTGAGGCTGTGTAATTGAAACTCCATAGCAGTTCAAAAGCTTAGGCCAGTAAGCTGCTGGCCACCAGCTAATTCATGTATTTTATGACATGAAGGCAGAATGCTAATTAACAGAGCAGCATATGGAGGGGGAGAATGAGAGGGCTGCATGGATATTCAGTGACAACCATCTGAACTTCAGAGGCAGTACAGAGGGCTATTAATGCACTCCCTTGCCCTGTCTGAGAGTGCTGACCTCACTTCTAATCCTGGCCCTCCAGGGTACTTAATTTCCAGCATTGCTCAACCCAGTCAGGCCTGTTTAACAGTTTCTTTTCTGAGTCAGTCTCTTTGAAGAGGCCCTATTTTCTGTTCAGTGACATGAAAGAGATACTGATGTTGATTATCAAAGGCATGTGCTCCAAACCACCAAGCGTCTAATGCCCAGGGGAGGTAATATTATCTCTGCCTTCAACATTTACATCCTCCCGCCAAGAAAGATGTGGTGGTTAACTAGCACATCTTTTTTCCTTCCTACTAATTTTACATGAGCTATTAATCAGAGGGGAAAATTAACTAATTCTTTACCTTGTAGGTCATGCTAGGGCAGCACTCTCATCTAGATTAAAAGGACTGTGGACTGGTGCAAAGTCAGCTGTGCTGTTCCTTGGAGCCAGACAGGTTTATGTATGGTCTTTTTGCTATATTGCACCGAAGAAGTTTCACTGCCAGTCTGTCCAGTGACTGCAAACCTTAGCCCAACTGCACAGCTGGAGGGCTGGCTACCCCCACCTACTCCTGCTTCTGGGACGAATCTGCTCCACCTACCAGCTGCCACGATAAAGATCAATCAACATCTGCCGGCTTGCTGTGAACAGGAAAAAAAAAATCTCTCCTGAAGAAGGAGCTCTTGGACATTCACCTTCTGATGAAGAGGGAAGGCCTCTCTACCAAGCAGTCATAATTGCCTGAGGTTTTAACCCAGAAATCCTTGAAATTACACTGGGGTAGATGGAGCTCAGGGGTAAAAAATGGGAAGCATGCTATCTTAAATGAAACTATTGCTCAGGTTTCCTTTCTATAATCTTTCCCTACTCACCAGCTGAGGAAATTTGTCTGGTGCAGGGCAGCAGAGAGAGCTGTGGCTCAGCACAATTGCACAAAGCACTGACAAATGGCACCATTGCTGAAACTCATCTCCTGAAGCCGAAGTGATCATGCACGTGCAGCAGCAGGTCCCCTCTGACGCAGTGATTCAAGTCTTGTCCCATCATATGACCCTTACAGCAGCTATACTAGGCATGCATGCGTTTATCATGCTTTTTGCTATGGATTCTGTGGTCTGGACTCCATGGCTCAAGAGATGTCCTTCAGCTTTGTGTCAAGTAAGATTGTACAAAAGCAGAGAGGTTTTTTCTTGAGATGGGAATTGAATCCTAACTTCTCACCTCGAGCTTCTCTGCATAACTTCCCCCTCCACCCCACATCATTCTTCATGGCCATTCTGACTTCCTAGATGACAAAAATAAGCAATCCCAGAAGGCTGGAGGAAACTGTTTAGCTGAAGTTTAGCCAGATCACAATTTCTTCATTTCGTGACCATTTTAAGATCTTAGAATGAAAATTACATTTGGTGAAATTTTTCATTTAAAAGATGCACACAAATCCATACTAAGGGATTTCAAGATACTGTGTGCACTGATAATAAAAATCATGTAGGTGCAATCACTTAATTTTAAATTTTTATCTGTGATAACATTTTGAACTAAGGGGCTTTAAGTGGGAAAAAATGGGTCATATAAGCATCTAGACAGATTTACAGCTATGTAAGTAGGTCAGGTACTCTCTTTTGAACTGAACTCTAAAAAGTCCAGTGAAGGGTATCTAATCTCTTTTCAGTTAAATATGGCCACGTGAGTTTTCATAACATTTTACAAATGTATTGTATCAGGACACTGACTAAACACGTAGAAAAGTGTTATTTTAACAGTGTCTGAAAATGGAATGAATGTGAGCTCCTCCACTGCCAATGGATCCATCATGGGCAGCTGTTATCAGTTTGTCTGTTGGGTTTTTCTTTTTATAAAGATGTAAATGCACATACAGTATCTCATGTAATTATTGCAGCGGAGCACACATGAAGGACTTCTGGCAATAGGAGTATCTGATCTGCACATGTTCTTGCTGCAGTGCCAAGCCTGGGGAAGTCTTTCTGCTGCTTACTTGTGGACCTGCCCTTGCTGCATATAAACCTTAGATGTTCATTCATTCTCTGTAAGAGCTGGCCCCAAGTATTTTTGAGGTTCTTCACAAAAATTATTTTGACTGAAAGAACAACACTTAGGTCAAGACTTTCAACCCTTAGCTATTTTTTTGCTTTTGTCCTTTATCTGGCATGCACAATAAGGATAAAAGCCTCCTTTGGCACTCTTATGTGGTTTTCAGCTCCATATTGCTACCAGCTAATGAGTAATCCCTTCACCACTGAATTGCTAATGAGCTTCTGCTAGGAAACACAGAAATAACATGTAGGAGCAAATGTTCATGATGTGCCTTCAAAAGTGCTTGGATTTGGTCCTCCAGAAAGAGGATTCAGCAGTGTTTTCCTCAGTCTTAATTAATCCCAGAATAAAAGAGCACCGAGCTGTGTTCAGACAGTTCCATTCTGATCAAGACTGATTTTATTCAATAGTGTGTCTGCACATGGTAATACATTTTATGATGACTGGGCTTATTCTGCCAACACTTAGCTCTGGAACAAAGGACAATGGCAGCGGTGTATGAAAATTTGTGTAAAAGCCCTTTAGTGATGAGATCTACACTGGACAGATCAAAAAAACAGGACCCTTTACACAGGAGGAAAAAAAGAAGTATGATTGCAGTTTTTTATCTTGATTTGGAAGCCAAGTGTTCTGGCTCATCACCAGCATCAGACTTCTGCTCTTTTATGCTTCAGTCTCTGGAAAGTCCAGCCTTGGACTGAGGCCACTGGGTAATAACTGGAGGCTGCCATTGATCCAGAAAACAGGAGGAGCTGACATAATGGCAGGGCTAGACCTAACCAGACTAAATGAACCTCTGCTCCTCAATTGTGACTTGGAGGGAGCCATGGAAAGAGCTAGCAGATACCAGTCTCATGCTGAAATCAGGGCAGGCTGAGCCAAATATCAAATGTTGGTTTTGAGCTGGGTGATGTGTTTTCCCAAAAAACTAATTTCTCACTAGGAGCGCTGGTCTTTGTTGTAGGATGTTCTTACATTTCAAACATTCCTTGTTCCAAGCAAAGGTGAGTAACTTTACCTCTTTTAAATTTCATATGTCACAAGTAGTTCCTACATGTTGTCTGATCCAGGTTATTCCACTTATGTCCTCCTGTGTATATAAACTCTGAATACTTTATGTAACAACAAAAAAGAAAAGAATTAAATGCTTTAGAAATTTATCTTGCTTTGGTTATTTTAGACTAGCTGTGAACTAAGCTGTTAATATATTTAGCTCTTACATTGGCAGTGGCAGAACTATAATGAAAAAGACTACATTTGCAGCAGCATTGCCAACAACATATGTGTTTGCTCTTGTCATTTGAGAGAAAATGAATACAATAGGCAAGCTGTGCAGCTCTGATTAGCTATATCCTGTTATCTAGAATAATCTTCGGCGTTAAGCCTGGTTTGAAACTGGAGACTTTTTAGAGGGGGTTGCTGGTTCCAAGGCCTGTAGCTTCATAGGAGTGGAACTGAGTACCACACCAGCATTTATATTTCAGTGTCACTGGTACCATTTTGTTGGGATCTTCTTGTGTCTTATGGGGTAGTTTTTCTGAAACTGTTTAACTTTGTGTTTCCTTCAATTTCAACACTCAGTTCCTGATCTCAGAACCACTGGAATCCATGGATCTTTGACCACATCCCCCAGGTATAACTGGGTATATGTGAGCCTGCTGTGAGCAGGCTACATGATAACTACATGAACACTATGCAGACCAAAATTGATTAAAGGCTGTTAGTAAAGTGGCACTTCTAATATGCTGTGATACTTACCACAGTTAGACTTATAGGGTCAAAATACCTCCACTTTTAAATAATTTGTCATAAATGTCCTGGGTTTGGCTGTGATAGAGTTAATTTTCTTCTTAGCAGTTGGTACAGGGCTGTGTTTTGGATTTAGCATGAGAATAATGTTGATAACACACTGATGTTTTAGAGGTTGCTGTGTAGTACTTACTCTAAATCAAGGACTTTACAGCATCTCATGCTCTGCCATTGAGCTGGACCATGGGAGTTTAGGGGGTAGCATCACCAAAACAGCAGACCTGAACTAGCCAAGGAGATATTCCATACCAGAGAATGTCATGCTCAGTCTATAAACTGGGGGGATTTGGCAGGGAGCCACCAATCACTGCTTGGTATTGATCAGTGGGTAGTGAGCAACTGTATTGTGCATCATTTGTCTTCAGTTTTATCCTCTCTCTCTTTTTCATTACAGCTATTATTGTTCTTACTATTATCACTAGTAGTAAGTTTACTTTTTTTTTCTGATCCTACTCCCCCCGGGAGGTGGCTGTGTGTGAGCCAGCAGCTGCATGGGACTTAGGTGATAGCTGGGGTTAAACCACAACAAGGCAGCATATAGATTTCTCCATATTGATGCAATTTCCAATACCAAGTTGAGCCAGCTGGACGATTTAGGCCCATTTTTGATCACTTAAGTGTCTATGAATCAGCTGGTTAATTATTACCACTGCCAACACTACCCGTTTTGCCAGTGGGCTGTGTAGCTGTGAGCAATTAGAGAGGACATTCAGACAGAGTATGATCTCCCCTAGAATGAACTCATGTTTTGTGGAAGCTCTGTGTCAATTTTTTCCTTCTCCATTCCCATTTCATACAATCCTTGAGCTCAAAGGACATTCAAACTATAGGCTCTATTCATCTTTTTCATTATAGCCTTGCCAGTGACCAGCACCCTGGAAAGTGTCTTGTGTAGTTTATAGGAATGTAATGATGTTTAAAGAAGCCACAGTATTTTATCCTGATGGTGTCGGTTCTCTGTGTTGTGAAATTTTGCTGTTGGTCTGCTCAGTATTATTAAACAATGCTCAATTCTTTTATACTCTGGAAGGGACAGTAAATGGGTTTATTTTTTTTAGTATCTTGAATTGCTGTAAGAAGTGCTGGGGGCAAGTCCAGTCTCAGAGAACATTCACCCACTGTACTCTCATGTGCTAAGTTCACAACTGTGAAGGATATCTGTGCTACTTAAAATTAATAGCTGTTGTTACCTTAAAATAAGGTAGGCAGTTTGCTTTGTGTTATTCCCTCCTGAGGCCAGAATTTTCCCGTATTTGTTCATATGATAGCAAAAATCCATCAAAATTAATTTCAATTATGGCGCTGCATTTTGCTGCCCTCTTTTTCATGCCGAGCCTTCCTGCAGAATTCCGTCCGTTTCTTTTATAGGATTTATTCCCGCAAATATACTTAAGAAGGTGGTTTTAATGTTCCATACTAAAAATCATTATTTTTCTGAGGCCACTTTCCCTGTCCTTATATTGCCAGAGAGAGATACACAAAAGCATTATATAATTTAATATAATGACTGATCTGGATAGTCCTTCTCCTTCCGTTACACTGCTCATCTGAGCTCAGCAGCCATCAGAGAAATGCTGGTGGTCTTGAAAATGAACTGCTATGTTTTTCCAGTTGGCAGCTTTTGAGTGTAGGCACAGTTGGCTCAATGCCTCTTTTTCTGGGCAGAGTTTTTGCATGCAAAGCAACAAATGCAACCTGTGGTGGAAGAGTAATGTAACCATTCTTAGTCAGTTATTTCATCCTTATGCAAACATCTTTCAACACTGCTGTTCTGTACAAGATGACACTTGGATGGTTTCAAACAGATCTGTTATTGTCATTCTGATTATGGCACAGCCAAGGGCTTTGATCAGCACAGTAGGCAAAAACGCTGCTGGTAGAAGGGAAGAGTAATATTTTTTTAAAAATGCTCCAAAAATAAAAGGCTGAGAATCCAAATTTAGTCTTCTAAACCCCGAGCTCCCCTCAATAACTCCCAGTTATGACCACACATCTTGAAGAAATAACATTACATATTAACACAGGAACCAGGAATACTATCATACTCCATTTGTAGATCATCTTACACCTTGCAGCCCTATTCCCACCTCCAGATCTCTACTGAGTTGCAGAGTGCTAAGAAAAAAAGGCACAGCAATGCAGTGCCTCCTCCTGTGTGCTTGCTAATTAGAATGGGGCTCATTCCTTGGCTGTGGCACAAGTGAAAATGTGCCCTTGATTGTGGGAGTTGGACTCCACACAAGTCCTTTACCTTTCTCGCCTCTGTGAAGCTTTACCTTCGAGCCCGAACAGATGAGAAACGCCTGCAGATGTTGTTTCAAGTTGTTTATTTCTTCTTATCTCTAGCTAGCTCTCAGCTCTGGCCACAAGTCTGATGCCAGCCATGTCCGAGCGGGAACTGCCCAGTCCTGGGCTGTCCCGTCCCTTTTGTACCCTTTCCATGATCCAACCATTCTTCACAACGTATTTATTATTTACCATTTTATACCAATTAGTTTGCACCTATTCTAGACACTTAATTTCTACCTCTTTTTCATTCTACCAATCATTTTGTGCCACCATCACCAGAGAAGATGGAGGAGAAGAAGAAGAACAGGGTAACGCCCAAAATCCTCCATCTTAAGTGTTTTATCTTTACTCTAAAAATCCTAAATCTACCTTTTTACCTTGCAACACACTAAACCACTACTTATTTTTAAACTCTCATGTTTTGCAATGTTTCTCGCAGTGTTGGTAATTTTTCCCATGGACTAAGATCAAAAACACCTTCATTCTTGGCTTCTAGCCAGGGTCTGGGACCCCCTCGCAGGGGCTTCGGGGCTCCCTGACCTGCCAGGGCTGCCAGAGGCATGCCTTGGACTCCAACACTTGATCTCCCTCTTCTAATTTTGCCACTGGTTTACCTCGAGAGGAGTTGTGTAAGACTGGAGGGGAAAGCTCCTTTGCAATCATACACTGAATATGGGAAGTGCCTGTAAAATGGTGAAGATCTGGGTGAGTGCAGACTGTGGGACAATGCAGTGTGACCCCAAGCAGGCAGTGGAAGACAGCAAGTTCCTGCTAAACCCTGAACATATCAAACATCTTCACATGGGTGTGCCCAGTTGAGTTAAACCACCATCAAACTCCTAGAGAAGAAAGGGGTGTCATCATGTAGTATTCTGCCCATATCCTAAACCAGCACCTGGCCCCAGTAATGAAAACATTTGCCCACCATTAGCTACAGAGTGGCTTTTCCTGCTGGGTCTTGCATTGAGGCTTGAGCAAAGCCATATTGCTGTGGGAGCAGAGCTGAGGAGTTTCTGCTACAAGTTGCCTCCTGTTTCTCCAGGGTAGGCAGGATCAAGCCCTAGTCCCAGTGGAAGAAAGGCAGTGGGGCTTCTCTTATGGTAGGTCTGCCCAACTACATGAAGCCAAACAGCAGCTTCTGTATAATCAGCTCTCCCATGAGCCACTAGGCTATTTGTCAAGCTTTTTCTCTTGGTTTTATTCTGCCTGTGGCCACATCTCGCTTGCCATTGAAAGAAAAAGCCATGCAGTCCTTTCCCTGGGACAGAGAGTACTCCTGCAATGCCCCACAGCCTGTTTGCTGCTGCAGAAAGCCCGCCCTGACTCAGTGACTTAGCAGCAGCCAGGGCTTTGCTGGTGACTGCTCACATGCTAACTACTCCCTGCAGCTGCCTCAGGAATCGTCCACTTGCTTGGGGCTGAAAACAGTGTCAAGTTAAAGTAGCCTCTGCTCAGTCCCCAAATCCACACGAAGGAAACTGTGAGAGGCAGTCTGGCCTGTGGAATGTGCCTATGGCATGTGCTTGCATTTGCTAGCATGACAACAGTCCTGAGGAGGCTTTGAAACACTTTGGGGGCAGTGAGGGAGGAGGCATTCACACTTGTGCTGCTCCTGCACATTTTTGGTCATGAAAGATTTCACCACAATGCACAGAACAGAGCAAGAGAAAGCACTGGTCCTTTCAAGTATTTTTGCAATAGATTCACATGATTCTTAGTGAGAAGAGGACTCTTCTCCTCACTCGACCTGTTGTGCCCCATTGCATCACATTTGACTTCGCTGATGAGCACAAGGAGCGCCTCTTGTGAGCTGGCAAGCAGCCCAGTGTTGTGGCTTGAAAATCTTCACAGGTGCCTTCACACTCCTCTCCCCTCCTCCAACTGCCCGAGGGGACTAGGGCCAGGCAGGCAGGGAGGGAGGGAGGTGGAAATGGCCAAGGAGGAGAGAGGAAGCACAGCTGAAGAAAGCAGAGCTGGAAGCCTGGCATGGAAAAGGGGAATATGAAGGCAGAAATAGGAGGGTCAAACAGAAAGGTTTTGAGAAAGGAGAAAGAAAGAAGGTAGAGATAAGTGATCCTTTCTAGTCTGCATGTTCCCCAGGAACTATACCTGCCTCTGGGATTGCATGCTGTCCTTCTTAGGTATTCTGAGTACTGCTGTGTCAATTAGACTTCTGAGCACAGTGGTGGGAACCAGGGGGCTGAGGGGTGCAGCAGTACTTGGTAGCTTCTCTCTGCTAGAGACAGGGTGATATGCAGATGCTATGCAAAGTCCTTTGCATTGCTTCACCTGTTGAGAGCTTTCTCTCAGGTAAAGCTGTTGCCTACAGCTGAGGTATGGAAAGATAGTATGAGTGTGTCCTTTGGAAAGAGAGCTTAATAATGATAGAGGAAAGGAAAATAAATATCAAAAAATGAGATAATGCGTGTCACAGAACACCTTAAAAATCCTGTGCTGAGTTGCTAATGGCACAGTTGTTCTGAGGAGGGTTCATGACCTTTACTGATCATAGGCTTCCTCCTCAGCCTTCTTCTCAAATTTATGTATATGTTCCTGCTCTGTATTCAGCAAGATGAATGAATGAATGAATGAATGAATGAATGAATGAATGAAATAGTTGATATGGGGCATGAAATGCTAACCCAAAACTTTCATAAATGGATTCCAGTCTATAACTGTCCAATTAAGAAACTGCAGCAGCTTTACAAACCAAGTGATACTAGACTTGGGCAAGCCAAGTGATCAAAGGTACAGCCAAGCCATAGTGAAACAAGCCAAAAAATGAGACATCAGCCAACAAAGCTGACTAAATATGTAAAGTATGAAAAAAATGAAAATACATAATAGATACGCAGGATCACTGTGGCCGCCAGGAAAAGGTGCCAAAATATCCCTGCTGGCTTTGGATCCCTTGGCTTAGATCTGCATGCAGATGCTCAGCTGAGCCCAAATGAGGCATCAAGCATGAGCCTGGCCTGCTCCTTCACTGGCTCAACAGCTCATCCTTGACAGACTCTGTGAACTGGGTTCACTATGGAGATTTGCTTGTCCAGAGGGAAAAAATCAGAATCTTTTTCAGAAAGACCTGATCTCCCCTCACTGCCCCTGAAATGAGGCCACCTTTCAAGGTTTTGTCAAGATCACTCCCACTGATGTTATAACACTAATTTCTGTTTCTGGTTTTTGAGCTGTGATCTGATTCCTGAGAGCTAATGCTCCTGAAAGCAGCCAGGTCTGCTTTCATTTGTGGTTCTTTCTCCCCTGCACAAAACACGATTTAGAGAGGTGTGGAATGTATGGTGAATGCTTCCAAAGGCTGAACGTACTCCAAATATCATATTGATGCAAAGGCATTTCAGTAGTGTTTTTAATTTCTTTAATGAGATTCTTCATCAAGGTCTGTATATAGCAGTAGGTTGGTTTTCTTTGAGGTATTTTGCTCAAATACTTAAGCATTAGGGCACGTGTTTTTCTCTGCACAAACAAGGATCCTCTGCAGGGTCAACTTGCACTGAAAAGTGGTAGCTAGATGCCATTCTCCAGTGATTTGGGTCAAGGATTTGGGAGGTACTCAGGGTATTTGATTACTGTATACAAAACTATTGACCAAGTCCTTAACCACAAATACCAACAAGTAAAGAAATTTCCTATATATCAACAGTAAAGCTGAAAAGTAACAGTACAATATATCAACTTTTGATATTTACCTGTCTCTGGAGTCTCTCAGCTTTGTGCTCCTTATATTTACAAAGGCTTTTGGCAAGAGAAACTAGTGACGTAAAAGTAGATAAGAAGAGTAAAAAAATACCTGAATCAGCAGTGGAAAGCTCTATGGAGTGTTTCTATTGCCACCAGTGGCTTTTTGGACCAAGACTTTCCTGAATTAGAAGTTAGTCAGAGACACAATGTTTAGCTCAGAATACACACTTCAAAAAAAAAAAATTTATTCATTCAGATTTGATGCTGATATGCAAAACAAATGTTAAAATTATTAGGATTACTTATGTGATAATTGTTTTTCTTCAGGGCAAAACAGTAATTTGAAAAAACCAGAACCATGACTGATCTTTTGGTTTGTAATTACCTTTATAGATGCACAATTGCATATTTGGCTCTGGTAATTGAAATTGTTCTATTTGCTTTCCTTTGTGCATTTTGTCTGTAATTACCACATCTGAGCACAGAAGACTCCATGTTGTTGTTTTGTGAGACCAAAAGGATGAGGGAGCCTGTGGTTTAGTTGCTGGATAATTTCAAAGGCATTTTGAATACAACAAAATTCCTAAGGAATTGCCTGCTTTGTTGAGTTTATTATAATTCTTCTCTCTCTCTCTTTTTTTGTCTTCTTAAGGGTGTGGAGTGGGAGGAGAGATGACAAGACCATATTGGCTTATTTACTACTCACAGAGGAGTTCAAGCATTTCTCTGCCTGTTCTAAGTATCGTGGAATGTTGCTAACAATTGTAAATAATTTTATGCTTATTTTGCAATGTGCTTGAACTGCACAACTGAAACCCATGGTTGTTTTGCTATTGTCATGAATGGATGGAGACAGAGATCTTAAACAAAAATGTGATGCTGATGTGTACTTCCCCTTTCTTAAGTCTGCAGATAGATTCATTGGTACCCTTCTCTAATTTTCGGAAAACAAAGGGCTGGATGAGAAGGACTGGTCAAAACATGAGCATTATGACCAAGGATGGACAATTCAGTTTGATTGTACCATATTTTCATTTCCCCTGTACAAAGGACAGAGAACTTTGTTCTATGATTTGTCTCTGCACGAAACACTCATAGCATATAGTAAATTTGTCTGTTGGCATACTTACTCATATATTCTGATTTTTATTTGTTTAATTGGAAGGGTCCCTTTACAGCATTCTGGCATCGTAAAACAACTACAACACAGACATAATTTTCAAGGACTCCTGTCTGATGTCTAGACTTGTATCGTATACACACACACACGCATTCCTGTATATGATAGAAGTGCTATGGGCTACAACCTTGCCCATTTGGCAGAAGAGGACTCTTTTCCATAAAACTAAGGGTTACATGTGCTGCTTTCAGCCAGAGGGATAAACTCCCCCAGGAACTGAGGTCCTGCACAGACTTAGCACTGTCTGCCTGCCTGCCTGCCTGCTGCAAGCGCAAAGTGACTTCCTTAGCCTTGTCTTCTGTAGTATAGATATATATCAACATATATAACCGCAATTTAAAGTAACCCCTCAAAAAAATACAACCCAACAAACTTCACTGCTCATGCCTGTCTTCCCTGAGGAATGGTGAACAAACAGATGGCATGGGCCAAATCTTAGTCGCATGGGAAGCTTTCAGAAACTGCTCAAAAGCTATGGTGATATGCTCAAAAGATATGGCAATATCGAAACATGAATACAACAGGAGGAAATACTCCCTGCCGCTGTTTGCTGACAGTAAGCTAAACTTTTGGTTAGGACTTATGCCTTTCTTTGCTAGAATCTCCCTCTTAAATGCTAATAATTTTGGTTACATACTTAATTTTCTAAGACACACCTCTCCTTTGGCTTCATGATGGTCAAATGGGATATAAATGATGGCAAGGGAACACCCCAAGTTTTCTCCTGTGAACTATGAGAATCTGGTCCCAGAACTGAGTTAAACTGAGTCTGACATGAGCTTCAGTAACCTTGCTATCAGTCATGAGCAATTCCATGGGATCAGTCGTGGTTGTTGTTTCTTCAAGAAATTTGTTTCTACAGAAGAGGTTTTAGTGTCTCTTACCTCTTCACCTGGACCTTGCTGTGTGCTTTGAGGGACACCATACCTGGAGGAAGCAAGGAAAGTGAGATGCACCTAGATGACCCTAGAGCTACCAAACTTCCATTTTTACCCTGCGTTTGGTCTCCCCTGATATTTCATCAATTTAGAGGATTTTCAGGAGCATTCAAAATTCTGAGGAGACAATTGAAAACCCTGAGACCACAAAGAGAAGGACATGATACAGGGAAGGTCAGTGCAGCCACAGACTACATTTATTTCTCCCTGAAGGTGGTGGCAGGTGGGGAGCCCAAGGCAGATGGAGCTGGGTGGAGATGCTCCAGAGAATAAGCCAGGGGAGGAGTGAGGCTGGGGTACCAGCCTTCTCCACAGCCAGAGACAGGGGAAACACCTCGAGGGAAAGTTGGGATTCTTCCCTGTGTTGTACCTCAGTAGTATCTGGCTCTGTGTTATCAGTGAAGCTTCAAATAGCTTATCTTTTGCCTGCATACGTATGTGTTTTTTCTCCTTGCCAGCCCAACATTTCTTCATTTGAACGTGTGAATAATAATCCCCTGAGTAGATATGAGTAATATAAAAGCATACTAAAATCCCCAAATATTCGGGGAAAGATCTTATCTTTTGTTACATGGAAAGATGTCTGCAGTCTGGCTTCAATAAAGGAATAACTTAAAAGGCAGAAAAATAAGCAGCAGAACATCAGCTCTCACTTCAGTGTGTAAACTTTGGAAAGGCCACCTGTCAGATCCCTGGTGGAAAGCCGCATTTTGTTTGGCATCTGGCTGATTGCCATGATGAAATGTTGAAGTGTTTGGAAACCTGTGGAACTTTCTTCAAAAGGCACACTTCCCCTCCCCCTTTCTCTAAATAATTAAATCTTAAATGTTCTGGCTTGGAGTTAAGAAAAGATAAAACAGAACGGCAGGATTCTTTCAAACACACTAGTTAATAATGTGGGGGCCTTTCGTGTTATTTATTTTAGCTTTCCCCACATGAATTACAAAAGAAATTGCCTCAGTGTCACCTTAACTTTTCATTCCAGGCAGTCACTGATTCTGATCTTGGTAACAGTGAAGTAAATCTGAACAGTGAAGTAAATCTGCTGAAATGTGACCTACTTGCAGAGGGCTGCATATTTATTCCTGTGCAAAATTGGCGTGTGAACACAACTGTGACCTTACAAGTTTTATCCTGTCATAAAGTGTTATCAGTCACTAGAAGCTACTCCAGATTTGGGAGACTGACACAAACTATTCCTGATTTAGCCATTGTGACTGAAAACAGAATGAGACCCACAAATATCATCTGGATGACATCTTGTCTTGTGAAAAGATAAGAATTTCACGTGAAGTCTGTTTGACAGCAGGCATATTTTGCACTGATCACTCATTTTGACTGTTTTCCCCAGCAATACACTGTGTTTCAGGGTCCTGCTGGAAGCAAATAGTTTCATGATTCCAGCACTTCTAGGAAGGCAAAGCTCCAGATTAACACCATCTGTTGTTTGAAGATAAAAGTAAAGACACTGTTGTTAGTGGCTAGTTCTTTTTGTAATTGCTGTTCTTTTAAGTAGCAGACATTATGAAGTTACTCTTGCCCCAGTAGATGCACATGGGACTGCCAACAAGAGGATATGTGCTCTTGAGAAGCTGGACCCAAATTTTCTTACAGTTACTTGTGCTTTTAAAAAAGAAATTGGTTATATACACTAAAGTTTCTTGTTGGCTTTAGTGCTCACAGGCACTAGAGAATGGAGGGCCTACAGTCACCCTTGGCCTTGATGCACAGACTGGGCTGCCAACATTCAGCCTTCTCCACAGTGTCCCACTAACATGTCTTGAAGCAAAGCCTGAGGAGTCAGTCTGCAGTGGCTCTGCCACAACGGACACAACACAGTGGAGCCTACAGATGAAACCATGTGCTGCTGAAATACTCCCCAGTGCTTTCCAGCATGTGTTATGCACACCATATAAGAGGGCAAGTGCTGTTCCTCCTGGGATCTAACTCTTTATCTTGCATATGGGAGTTGGAAGAGTGCGGGGACAAGTCAGGTCAGTGATCTTGTCTTGCATGCTGGCTAGTAGACCTAAAGGAAATGAATTTGCTACAGGTAAAGGAGCACAGCCAGAACCAGGATCAAGGGTGTAACTGTCCGGTTCTCTCTGCACAGGTCTGGCAGTGTTTTGGCCCAAACTCAAAAAGAGCCTGTCAAAGGCTTCCGTACACTGCCCAGTTACAGCTGGGAATTGGCACAGGACAAGGGCCAAAAGGCATTTTGGGTGCAAACACACTGTTTAGACAATAAGGCAGTTTAGCTTACCCTGCAGCTGTGCTGTGCCTGTTGGCCTCAGGGCAAAGAGCAGCTGAGCAGAGAGGGCTCACTTCATTCACCACCACACCCTGATCTACCTTTGGGAGAAGCCCGGCACCCAGTGACTTGATACCTGTTACAGGGTTACTTTTGAGATGCATGATGTGTTTCCTACTGGTTCCCATGAGGTGCAAGTCAGGCGTGCTGTCATTATGTCTTGACTCTGACACAAAGTAGTTTAATAACAATATCAGTTTTAATTGAGATGCGGGCAGTTGGAGATACAGGTAATCAGGTGGGGTTGGAAAAATTCAGCTTGCAGGAAATGATGTCTTTACTGACACATGTTGAACTTCATCCAGGAATTCTGGGGTCCACAACAAACCCTGTCTCACATCTTTTGATGAAAATCTGGGGTTTTTTATATTTTAATATCCAAGTCTTGAAATTTTTTTCTGTGTTTTTAGTGAGTACAGTAGTTAAAAGAGGAGTTCGGTACAAATAAGAAGTGAGAAAGTCCTCTAGGACAGTACTGGTCCTCAATATTTCAAAACTAGTGACAGTGTCATTGTTTTAAGTAAAACAGGATATTTCATGGTTCTGACATGATTTTAAAACTTTTTGCATTACAAAACTAAATCAGAGAAAAAAAGGTATACATATATTAATCACAAGAATATTTTTCTGATGTATTACAAAATACAAAAAACACTGGGATGCAGAAAACACGGAAAAAGGTTTCACTTTAGTAAAATGTATTGCCACATCCTGGAATCCTTAGGCAAACACAGTGAGAGGCTTATGAGAAGTTTCTTTAAGTTAGGTCTGCAAAGGTTCATCTAAAATTTCCTAAAATAAGTGCACAAATGGCTCCTAAGTGGAACCAAAGGCCAAGTAGTTGCTGGTCACATTACCTCATGTTGCCTCAGGGTAATTACAAGCACAAACACTGGCTGGGAAGAGACTGGATTGAGAGCAGACCTGAGAAGAAAGACTTCACAGAATCACAGAATTCTTAGGGTTGGAAGGGACCTCTGGAGATCATCTGGTCTAAACTCTCTTCCAAGGGAGGGTCACCTAGAGCTGGTTACACAGGGTGAATTTTGAATGTCTCCAGACAAAGAGACTCCACGACCTCCCTGGACAGCCTGTTCCAGTGCTCTGTCACCCTCAGTGTAAAGAAGCTCTTCTTCATGTTGAGATGAAACTTCTAGTTTATGGCTATTGTTCCTTGTCCCATCACTGGGCACTACTGAAAAGAGTCTGGCACCATTCTCTTGGCACTCGCCTTTGAGATACTTACATGCATTAATGAGATCCCCTCTCAGTCTTCTCTTCTTTAGACTAAACAGGCCCAGCTCCTGCAGTCTCTCCTCATAACAGAGATATTTCAGACTCCTAATAATCACCATAGCCCTCCACTGGACTCTCTGCAGCAGCTCCTTGTCTTTCTTGTACTGAGGAGCCCAGAACTGGACACAGCACTCCAGATGTGGCCTCACTAGGGCCAAGTACAGGGGGAAGATCACCTCCCGCAATCTGCTGGCCACACTCTTCCCGATGCACCCCAAGATACTACTGGCCCTCCTGGCTGTAAGGGCACTGCTGGCCCATGGTCAAGAGTCCCAGGTCCTCCACAGAGCTGCTCTCCCATAGGTCAGCCCCCAACCAGTGCTGGTACTTGGGGTTATTCCTNATTTCAGACTCCTAATAATCACCATAGCCCTCCACTGGACTCTCTGCAGCAGCTCCTTGTCTTTCTTGTACTGAGGAGCCCAGAACTGGACACAGCACTCCAGATGTGGCCTCACTAGGGCCAAGTACAGGGGGAAGATCACCTCCCGCAATCTGCTGGCCACACTCTTCCCGCTGCACCCCAAGATACTACTGGCCCTCCTGGCTGTAAGGGCACTGCTGGCCCATGGTCAAGAGTCCCAGGTCCTCCACAGAGCTGCTCTCCCATAGGTCAGCCCCCAACCAGTGCTGGTACTTGGGGTTATTCCTCCCCAGGTACAGGACTCTGCACTTGCCTTTGCTGAACCTCATTGGGTTTCTCTCTGCCCAGCTCTCCAGCCCATCAAGGTCCCTCTGAGTGGCAGCACAGCCTTCGGGTGGATCAGCCACTCCCCCCATCATCAGCATCTTGCTTTGAATCATCAGCAAACTTGCTGAGGGTGTATTTGATCCCTTCATCCAGGACTTGGGGGTGTTGACTTTTGAGAAGCTTGACATGACTCAGCAATGTGCACCAGCAGCCCAAAAAGCCAAACACATCCTGAGCTGCATCCAAAGCAGTGTGGCCAGCAGGGCAAGGGAGGGGATTCTGCCCCTCTGCTCTGGTGAGACCCCACCTGGAGTGCTGTGTCTTGCTCTGGGACCCCTNCAGCCTTTGGGTGGATCAGCCACTCCCCCCATCATCAGCATCTTGCTTTGAATCATCAGCAAACTTGCTGAGGGTGTATTTGATCCCTTCATCCAGGACTTGGGGGTGTTGACTTTTGAGAAGCTTGACATGACTCAGCAATGTGCACCAGCAGCCCAAAAAGCCAAACACATCCTGAGCTGCATCCAAAGCAGTGTGGCCAGCAGGGCAAGGGAGGGGATTCTGCCCCTCTGCTCTGGTGAGACCCCACCTGGAGTGCTGTGTCTTGCTCTGGGACCCCTAAGGAAAGAAGAACATAAGAGTTCTTGGGTTCAGAGGAGGGCCACAAAAATTACCAAAGGGCTGTAACACCTCTCCTGTGAAAACAGGCTGAGAGATCTGGAGTTGTTCAGCCTGGAGAAGGCTCCAGGGAAACTTAATAGCAGCCTCCCAGTGTCTAAAGGGGGCTTACAAGAAAGCTGTTCCCCTTTGAAGCTCCGCTGTGTTCCCCTCAGACCTTCAAGGGTAAGGAGGCATCCCAATCTCCCATAGCTAGACTTCAGGGGAATTAACACTGCAACCATGTTGGGTGGAAAGCTGACGGACAGTCTCCTAAAGGACTTCTTACTGGTTTAGGATTTGGGGACAAGCCCTGTGGCATAGCCCCTGGAGAGGAAGCCTGCCCATTGGCGAAAAGAACAAGAACAACTAAAATCCCTTAGAACCGGTGTAAGGGTATTTTCACACAAAGATTTTTTTTCCCCAGAGCCTCTTCCTGTGGGTTTAAACTACAATGGGGATAGTTCAGACCACCGTAAATGCTGATACAATTGGAGGAAAACAAGAATCTAGTTTGCTGTTTCCTGTCAATGGAATGTCTTCACTCTGAAAGTGATGACTGAGCCCTGATCCAAAGAAATCCTGAATGCTCAGCAATTCATGTTAAGGAGCAAAACAAAACCCCAAATCCCCCTTTTATTCTGCCATAGCATTTTGGTAACTTTTCAACATGCTGTCATCTGGTGACAACAAAGACTTCATATCTCCTTTCAAAAGCCTTCCTTTTGACCTTGTACTAATCAGCGTACAAAACAATTGCAAATTAAAATGCAGAATATTATCTGTGTTAGCTATTTCTAAAAATAATGACGAATGGCACAAAGAAATATCAAGACAACAGCTTTGCGTAAGCTGCTTGTGATTTGTAGATGTCTTTGGTTAGTCTACAGACTTCACACATTTTTCTGACCTTTATGAGGTTATGCTTTGCTCAGATTTCTGGTCATGTGTTTAAAAGCTAATATGATGACTTTGTTTTGAAAGCAAGCATGGGGTTTATAACTCCAGGACGTATTTTCGTGCCCATGGTACAGAGGTGTATACATGTCAGGATGTACAGCTTGAAGGTAATACTTCAGAATCATACGTGGGCCCACTGGAATTTTGTGTTCGACAGAATGTGCACATCCCAGCTAAGAGAGTGATGCCATGATGATTTTTGTCTTTTCTTTTATACCCCTGTTATACCTTTTTGCAACTTCTGTATTCTTGGTGCTTTTGCCTACATTCTTGGACTTGTTTGTTAAGCTAAGAGACTAAACATTTTAGAGGCTTTGTAGTTAGGGTGCCAGTGTGCCCAGACCCCAAGGTCCTCTCCAGAACACATTTTGTAAACTAAGATAGAACCATCCAGGGGAAGGTTCCTTGGGGAGGGGGGCTCATTCGAGCCTCTCATTGGGGAATTTTTGATAGATATGCTAATTAGTAATACCTAGAGTGTAAGACCAGATATAGAGGAGGGGATTGCGGTGGCCATTGCGGGGGTGCATGGAGGTGTATTCGACCTGGTTGTGGTGCACCTAAGGATCCTTACAATAAATACCAAGGTAATACCCTTTTCCCCTTCTAACCGTGTTCGCCTCTTGATTTTAAGACCAGGAAAAGGCATCAAGAGGATAATGTAAATAATGTAACTTCAATATTTGGAGATTTCCTCAGGGGTTGTATAATACTGCGTCCTCTTGAGGTTCACTGATCAGATCTCCACATCATTTATTAAGCATGTAAGAAATGTAAGCACTTAATTCCTATTTGGATCTGAGGGAACTTGATCCTGATAGAGACTTTTGGTCACTCTACAAAGATTGCTACAGTCCCAATCGTGTCATGAAGGATAAGAGAGAAAATTCTTTGAAATTTCCTTGAATTTATTTTTGAAATAAAACCTGTTTCAGTCATGTGTATCCCTCTCCTTGTTTCTCACTACTGTGAGAATATAATTTTTCAAGGTTTCATTCTCACAAGGTGCCTGTGGAATAGGCTGCTTGGTGCTCTCTAACTTCTGTGCATTTCAGTGAGCAGCTGAGACACACTTTTTGACTGAGAAATGATCCTGAGCAGCCTACACTGTTATTCAGAATGCCTGTGGGTGTGACAGGAATTTGTCTTCACTGTACACTTCCTTCCTAAGATTTTAAGTAAGGATAGCAAGATGTCTGGAAAGACTACAATGGTGAAGCAAACAATGATCCAGATCAAAAGAGGTACTTAGTAATTCACTGGTTTGGGACAGTGGGAGTCAATGGGAGCTGTGAGAGCTTGGCACTTCAAAGAATGTACCTTCACTTACAGACCTTGTCTCGTTCCTCTGTCCCACCCCTCTGGCCTATGTCATTACATGATGAAGGTATAACTAGTTACATGAGAGGCACCCAGGGGTGTATGGAGCCTGAAAGCAGGTGACAGTCCCTGAACAATTTCATCTGGCCTTGCCTGCCTGGAGCCTTCTCTGCAGAATCTGAGGGCCAAAAATCAGTTGTTAGGGCAGCAAAAATGTGCTTGTCTGCTTTCATGAGCCACCTGGGATTTGCTGACAGGCTGCTTAGGAGCAAGCAGGAAACCTCAGCTCATTTACACTTTTACAGGTCAACAGCAGATCTGTACACATAGTAAGGGACTTACAGTGATGCAATACCCCCCTTTCCTGTCAGTTCATGAATAGAGAGATTGAGTATCTTTCATTTGATGCAGCAAGTACGGGTATCTAGAAGCAGCATGAAGCATACTTCACAAAGTGAAGCAATGTTACCCTGAAGATGTAACTTACTGTTAGCTTTTGTGGTATCATTTCGTAAGCAGCCTGGAATCAGTCTATCTTAGATGCTTTTAATTCAGCGTACAGGCCAACACTGCAACATAGCAAAAAGCCAAGCCTTTCTGACCTCAGCTTATGCCCAGAAGCATGACAATTGGTGAGCCTCATCTTCTTCTAGCCTCACTGGCATAACTACAGATGCCCTTCTTATTCTCATAAAAGTGATGCTGAGGCTGGGAGAAGATTGCTCATGGTCCTTGGTACCTTCTCTGGTGTTAGTCAATGATAAAATGGTGCCTCCCAATGGGAATGTAAGAAACATCCCAACTTGCCCAGCACAGTGTCCAGCAACTCCCCGCTGAATAGGACACAAATGGGTGCAGCCTAAATGTCGAATGAAGCTGACCACATCCCACAGGACTTTTCTAGCCACCACGGGTGGACACCTGGGCTGTGTGGACACCTAGTCTGTATGCACAGCCCAGATCTTATGCCAAAATTTGTTCAGTATTTTGACTCCACAGAAAAAACAAGCTTCAAGAATAAAGACTTTCAGGCACCGGTCTCCACTTCAGATGGTGCTAATTTATATACACCTTTAGCAGGTCATGCCACCAGTATAGAGGTGGGGTGAGGACACCTGTAGTAGAAGTGAGGTGAACAGCACCCAAAGAGTGGCATTCAGTAACTAGACAGCCCCAGTGCAAAGTTTTAAAATAAGGAGTTGGCAAAGAAGAAAGTTAGACACCAGAGAGAAACAGAGTACCTGGGCTATCTGTTCTTTCCATAGCACTCAATTTTTGTATTTTGCTTCTCTGACATAATGCTGCTCTGGATTCTTCTTTCTCTGGCAAATCACCAATAAGGAAACTCCTCTTCATTTGTTCAGGATCTAAACTTCCCAGCCTTCATTCTTCACATCCAAAATATATGCATACACATATTTAAATGTTTTTTTTTTTCAAGAAATAAACACATTTTTTCACATTATGTCTGTATTTGGTCATGAAGGAAATCCTACAGCAACTTACTCAGGATCCCGTTCAGTGCTGGAACACTTGTATCCAAGCCAGTTGTCCCAAATGTACTCTCATAATTGAAAATATCTACCTAATTTTGTCTCACTAATGACACAATTTCTTTGCTAACCAGCAGAAAACAAATCACTTCTACAAGTGATATTCCCTCAAGTTTCACCTTCTTCCCTTTTATTTTACAGTTCTGATTCACAGATTCCTCATTCCAGTTTTCTTTCATTTAGCATTCTTCCATTACTCATGCTGAAACTGTAAAATGAAGGGCCCAGTTACAGCACTAGATTTTATGACTTTTTGTGTGTATATGAGTGGAATGTGTGTATAAAACCATAAATGAATACATAAAGAGATCAAGTTAAACATGGCACCTACACTGGATTGCTTCTCCTCTTTGTAGTTATTTCCACTTGCATATAGCTTTGCCAGGTTCGGACTGCAGAGGTTAAATCTTGCTTGGAGAACTTTAAATTACATCTTCCTGAACTCAGAAGTGCTTGACATTGCAATTCAATTTTCTTCAACAGAGGTTTTTGTTTGTTTGTTTTTGTAATATACCAAGTCCTTCCTGGGAAAGGTAACTCAGCATTCGTATTATAATGACACCTGGAAGCTCAGGTGGAAGTGGATGCTAAAGGGAAGAATGTAAGAATAATGCAATTACAGAATGACCTTCCTATTGCTTTACCTCCCAGCTTCCAGTACTAATTTGTTTAGGGGCTCCTTAAGCCACAGGCTGAATCTACATTGTTATGTTCAGCCATGCTGTATCAGCTGCCTTTCCATGGATCTGTCTTAATTGTTTTATAAAAGTAATTCTGGGCTCCAGAGCATCCTGTGACAATGAGTTCCCCATTTTAATTATTTGCAGAAAACATATTTCCTTTTGTTTGCTTTGAACTGCTTGTCTCGTAACTTAATTAGTTGCCAATAAATTCTTACCGTTAATTGTTCCCTATTTATTTTCTCTGAAACAAGTCACTTAATATCATGAGACCCTGCTACAACTCTCTATTGCCTGCTTTAGTTTTAGCTAGCCTGAATAATCCTGTATAATTTCCTAACTTCATCACCTCACTCTTCAGTCCCTTCCCAGTTCATTTAATGAATTGCATGAGTCAGTATAGCTCCTCATAACCTCTGGTAACCTCTTTCAGTTGAACAAGACAACTATTTATTCTTACCCTTTATTTTCTAAAAAATTAGTAATCTATGTGGCCACTCCTATGACAGCTTAGTTCCTTTAAGCATCTCTGTTAAGAGATGTCAAATGGTTGCTGATAAAACTACTGTATCAATCGAATCAATGCTACTTACAAGTTCAGTGACTGGAGGAAAGAACTGAAATAGATTTATAAGATAATACTTTTCCTCTAGTAGGCTTTACTCTCCTCTTCAAGTCTTTCCTAGATACATAGTATTTATCCATATGTGCACTAATTCTGTTCTTTCTAGATTTTCCATTGTATTTACCACCTTCTATTTCTCTTGTGCTTGGGCTGATTTAAGCAATGTATCATGCACCACAGCTCATTCATAGCCTTCACAGTGAGCTCCTCTGGACCGCTTAGGTAAACACCACATGGTCCTGATTATAACAATTATTGTGTGGCTTGCATTTTTTGTCTAGGCACAAAAGTCCTTGTATCAACACTTCAGTTTGAGATAAATCTTGAGACTCTTTCTCTGTAAAGGACAGTCCTGGTATGGGAAACTCCATAAATTTCTCTGGAGCAAACAGTGAGGCCTTGGCATCAACATTGGGTTTTACACATAGATCACTTTTCAGGCTCACCAATTCTCTGGCATGTGTCCTGCTTTTGATGTTTGAAAAGTTCCTATTATTAGTTTTTTAATGCCTTTGGTAAATTGTGCACTTCCTATTGGCCTTCCTTTATGTTTATCTTACCAATGTTTATGATTTCTTCTATTTTCCTCTTAAAAATAACCCCCAGTTCTGAAGAATGCAATATCACACCTAACAGCTTTTGTTGTTTTTGTTGGTTTTTTAGCTGCATTGGTTTCTTTGCTTACTGACTGAAAATTTTTAACTGGTAGAAAATATTTAGTCTTCTAACATAGTGCCCCTAAACCTTCTTCTTGCCCTCATTCACCCAAGTGTTAATTTACCTTGGTAGTTACTCCACCCAATTAGCTTCGCCTTATCTTTCACTGGCTTTTCTAAGATTCAGTGCCAAGGCTCTGCATTTCAGAATGTTTCTGAATTAACACGTTGTGAACCAGCTCCTGCTCACTCATCAGGCCTAATCCAAGAGCAGCTTCATTTCTTTCGATCTTTCTTTTTTTTTTTCCCCAATTGCTTCTGTTTTTCATTATTTATAATATAGATCAGCCTCTTCTTTTGATATGTTTACTTTGTCTGCAGTAGAGTGACAGAAATTCCCAGTTACTATAGCATTTTTGCCCTGACAGCTTCTCATACCTCCAAGAGTGAAGTTGGAGTTTCTAGGATCTGGAACGTGTCTTATTTCTACAACCTAAGCCCTCTCCAGGTGCTACAGAGCAATAAGCTGTCTACTCCTGTCTAGTGTATTTTCATGCTTATTATATTCAGCAAAGCTTGAGAAAAAGAAGCTCTTCAGCTGCGTCTCCAAATACAAAAGCAACCTTATTCTATGGATTCTGGTATCCTGCCTCTAACAATGTGCTCCCAGACAAAGGAGAGGCCCTGTGCATTACTCCAGATGAAAGAATTCTTCATAAAGATCTCCATATACTGCAACATGATCAGAGCCAAATTATCGTAGATTTCTACATCAATACTGAAACTGGTGAATTTTTCAATATCTTTGTGCTAGAATAGGTTTTATGAATATATCCAAGAAACATTCCAAAGCAGATTTTAGCAATCTTAAAGAAGGTCATCTTTGGATATAAGACTCTTGGCAATGGACCTTTAAGCTTAAAAATAGCAACCTACAAGTCTTAAATTACTCTTTCTTTTTGCATCTGAACCTTGAAGCTATGGTAAGACTTCATGTTAGATTTATAAAGAGAGGGCCCATCCTTTGACAAGATTATCAGTCATAGACATCTCACACCTTGAATAACTTCATGTGAAGAGTGAACAGCATTGACTCATTCATACTTCTTGGCACAGTACAGCTGTCTGTCTCAGTGTCATAGTTAGAGATGAAGGGAGAAAATTCAAAATATCTAAAAATACCAACTTAGGAAAGTGAGAAGAGAAATATTTAAAGACACTGTTTCTGAAAGATAATAGAAAGGAAGTTTCCTCACATATGTGGATCTAAACTACTAGAGATCTAAATGGAGAAAATCAAACAGAAGTATTTTATTAACTGTTAAATTGAAAGCAAATGGACCATCTTAAGGAACTATTTTTACCATATGGTACTAGCGGTAATGTTATATTCTTCTTTCTCCCCCTCTCTGCATATAGTAAGCAATATCTAGCTCTTCACTTTTTAATCTTGTTTAATACCAGAAAGAAGTAAATGCCAAAATGGCCTATTTCTTTTGATGTCGTTCACTTCCAATAAGTTCAGTTTTCATTTCAGGTACATAGCAATGACTGTATATCTGTTTTCTGTGGTTGTTTTACACAGTCCCTGGGATGCACCTGCACAGACTCTGCAGTGAAAAAGAGGGTGTGCACAGTGCTAAACTGTGAAAGAGGGAGGTGTTGTGGTCGCCCAGTCCACTGCTGGACTGGCTGAAGAGGCAGTGCAGCCTAAAGCTGTGGAGGTCCACTGGGCTAGCTCTGAGACCCGAGTTTAAAGCCAACCCCCTTTTTAATAGTTGTTTGGGTTTTTCCATTAAAGTGATGTCAAGTTGCTTGTCCTTCAATTTGCTTGCCCTCCTCTTGTCAGTCTATATTTGTCTTACGTTCTGGGGAGTTCTACTCAGTTTAAGACCCCATTGGTTCCACACCCTAACTCCCACCTCCTTGTTTCTCCCATTGGTTTTTGTGCTGTTTGCTCCAACTCCTTGTCCTCCTACTATTGGTTGTTCCCTGAGTATAAAACCCTGGACCCTTCCCTTCCCCTCGGTTCTTTGTCCCTGGACCCTCTGAGATAATAAACCTTGGAAGCCATACGGAGACCCCCTCTCACCTCTTTGTCCTCAGTTGATGTGTCCCTGCTATCGACCCCGCTGAGTTCACCCCCGCAGTCAGGAGCTCGCAGCTCAGCCCTAACACCGGCTACCTGCAGGCAGAATTCTCAGAATTCTCCTTCTGGGCAAAGGTGCAGCGTCCCCTTGACTTGTGGACAACTCAACTGCGTCAGGGAGGGACATAAAATGATAAAGGATGAGGATGCTAAGATGAAAAAAACCAGAGTAGTTAAGCAATAATAGTGGTTTTTTTTTTGTTTTTTTNAAAAAAAAACAGACTAGTTAAGCAATAAATGATTTTTTTTTTTTACTGCTGTTTATATCCAGTAAAATAACTTAGTCCCAGGCCTAATATCACAGATTGGAATTACTCTGAGACACACCTTGGGTCTCATTGCTTTGGGAAATCTTTATAATGTCATGTCTTCTCTGTTATCTGCAGCAGTATTTCAAGCACAGATGTACTCTCTCCTCACACATGACAATGTTATACTATTCCCAATCCCGATGGCTCAGAAAAAAACCTGTATTTTTTCCTGTGAAGAAAGTCCACTCCTTGCCTGTGTTTTAATCACCCTGTGCATTTTGTCTCTTATGTCTATATTAAAAGTCTCTCAGTTTATACTCCAAAACCAAACGGGTGGTTTGAGACAGTATTTTTCAATCAACAGCTCTTACTGCTGTAGGTGAAGCTGAGTGATAGGTTAAAGAGGACATAAACGCACCAAATTCTGTAGCCTTCAGTAGCTGCGGTAGCTTGGGTTGAAGTTGATGGCTCCAAGTGCCTCAAGGTGACTGAGCTGCAGAACTTGAGTGCAAATATTTCTTCCTTGTACCTCTGCCAAGAGATCCAGTTCCCCTCAAGATTGAAGGAAACAGCTAATAAATAACACAATGGATGGTTAGGGAATGTTAGTCTGAACAGGAGCGAAGTCTCCAGGTATTGTGACGATTGAGGGCTGAGTACAAAGCTATTATACTCTGCCCCAATACTGTCTCCTCTTCTGTGTGTACTCAGATGTGTATCCTGTGGAAGCAGAGACTTCCTTGACATCTTAAGCTCTAACAGGAATTAAGGTAGGGAAATGCTGAGAGAGCTGAAGTTCCTAGGACTCTGTTGTATTCCTCTGGTGACCATGATCCTGTGCCTTTTCTTCCACAACACTACAGAACACACTAGCGTGCATCTAGTGTGAGCCATCCCAAAGCATGTATGCTGTAAATTAGAAGACACATGAAGACACAGGATCACACTTCCTTATGGGAATTTTCCAGGTAGCTCAGAGAAGGAATTGGACTTCAGAAGTGTGAACTCAAGGAAGAATTAACCAAAAATATCTGCAGTATTTCCAGTAACAGAGGATAGCAGAGAGCAACACAGCACAGCAGAAATGTCACAGACCAGATAGCTAGTGTCATTCTGGTCAGGAGACAAAAGATTGCCTTCCTGGAACCAAGAGCAAGGAAGCAAGCATTCGAGCAGGTGACAAGCTCTTGGTGAGCAGACCTGATGCCTGAGAGGCTGCCTCATCTGCGTGGGTTTGTTTTCTTTTCTTTTAAGCTTTTATTTATAAATATTTTTTCATTTATCATCTACTCAGAATGTTATAAGCACTTTGATTTTCACTTTATCTTGGCCTGGATTAATAGGGATTTAGAGGGAAATGCATAACAAATAATTTCTTAAGCAGGGAGCACTAGACAACAGCTGTATGTATCTGTTAGAGGAGCACTGGTCTAAGAAACACAAATGGATTCAGAAACAGACCTTGTCCTCAGGTAAGGGGAGAGATTACATCGATTTTTTTGTTTGGATTTTATGTTGTAGCTTGCAGAATAAGTTTTACTCCTCTGTACTATTATCAAAATGCAGGTTTTCTTCAAAAAGCTGTACTTGGCTTATGCCCACATTCAGAATATTTTCTGTGTCGTGCCACAGAAGGTTGCCAGGCACTCTCTGAGCCTAGCTTGAGACATTAGTGACAGCATTTGCTGTAGGAGGTGGGTCTCTACTGTATTTTCAGGAAGGATGTCCTCAGACTGGTAACAGTCTAGCTGTGAGAGGCTGGCAGGCACTGTAGGATGCCAAATGCACTTCAGAAACATGGTAAATTAAACCCACGCCATGCCCTCTCCTGCTGCTAGGAGAATGGCTCTGTACTGCTTCCTGTGTAGTTGCTGCTAGCTTGATACCAACAACCGAGCCAGATTGTTTAAATCTAGTTCAAGTATTTGTGCATAACATTGCAATGCAGAAGTATCCAGGAACTCTCAATACATTGAACAGACAAGCTATTTTATATTTTTAGTGGAAAGAAAAAAAACAACAACCCTGCAGTCTAAAAAATATTTACATAGGACATTGCAATTATTGTTCAGAATTAATGAGTTTTATCCCCTCCTTTTGGCTAAAAGAACACAAAATCCCAATGAAAGGAAACAGATGTAGTTGTTTTAAGCATTTCCAAAGGAAACTGCAGTAAAGTCTGAAACATCACTGTATAAAAGCCTTGTGTGTCATGGAGATGTTCTGATATTGTTTTCATTTGCCAGCTGTGTGTAAAGAGGGAGTTATGACTGTGGCCAATAGATCTTCCCACATCAGAGCAGTAACAACAACAAAGCAACGGAAATATTAGGAAAACGCTAACTTTACCTTCAAATACACTTGATTTTCCTAAACAAGAAACGTGGATTAGGAATCAGTTCAAAGAAAAATGGCCAGAATTTATAACGCTCTACTGAAAAAGACAATAAAAGGAAGAAAGAGCATTAATAAAATAAAACAGTCTAAAGGGAGTTTGGCCAACAAATAAGATATCAGAATGTTACCTCCTGGCTCTCCTTGTTAGCTATTGCTTGTCAGTCTCTATCCTCCAAGAAAAATACCAGCACTTTCAGCTGATCTGAAGAGATATGGCATAATAAACTAGCAAAGAAATTCTGGGACTGCAGATCAGGTGATTCAAGTCCAGCTCCTGCCTCTGCCTTTACTATTGGTGTTAAGTGTTATTATATGTGTTATGAAACCTAGAAAACTCAGTGTAGCAGGCATCTCTACAGCAGACCCATAAAACTACAGTCTTTGCCCTGGAAACACCCACAGCCTGGTGATAGAAGCTTCCTGTGCTTTGTTCTTTCTGTCAGTCAAACTGGGAAATTCTGTTTGACCAGGATGTCTGTATGACTTGACTGTGGGTTTCCGAATGATGTTCTTCCTCACCTACTGACCACTGTGCTGGAAAAACAACTGTTTGAACATGGCAATCTGCTGATCACAGGTCTAGTTTTGCATTCAACACTACACATTGCAGGGTTATGTTCAGACTTTACGACATATGGAGTCCAAGCTACTGAACACGTTTGGGAAAAAATCAAACCAACGCATCTAAGGGATAAAATTTCTTAAAATGCTTTTGAACCATGATTGTATGATAGCATGACACTTTAAATTACTGACTGCACTGGTCTCAGCTGGCATAGTGTTAATTTTCTTCCTAGTACTTGGTACAGTGCTGTGTTTTGGATTTAATATGAGAATAATGTTGATAACACACTGATGTTCCCGTTGCTGTTAAAAAGTGCTTACCCTAAATCAAGGTCTTTTCAGTGTCTCATGCTCTGCCAGTGAAGCAGGTGCACAAGAAGCTGGGGTGGAACCAAACCGGCCACAGGAATATTCTATACCACAGAATGTCCTCCTTAGTGTATAAACTGGGGGAAATTGGCTGGGGTCTGCTGATCGCTGCTTGGGGACAGACTGGGTATCAGCGAGCAGGTGGTGAGCAGCTGTATTGTGCATCACTTGTTTTGCTTGTATTTTATTCCCCTCTCTCTCTCCCCTAACAATTATTATTATTTATTTTGTTTGAATTGTTAAACTGTTCTTATCTCAACCTATAAGATTTATCTTTTTCTTTCTGATTCTTCTCCCCACTGGCTGGGGTTAAACCATGACATTGATGTGTTCAACTGGGAATGCAGTGGAGGGGACAAAATATCTTCTGTGAACTAAAAAAAAAAAAAATGCACAACTAATACAAAACAACGTCTAAGATCTGTAGTGGAAAAGACAGTAGTTCCCTGTGAAAATCCTGTCTTTGGTTTGTGTTTTTAAAATGTATTTCTCTGACAGCATCTTTCCTCAGTCAGTTGAAATGTTGACACTGATAGCCACTGCAGTAACTTAATTTCTCTCTTTGTTTATTCTGTTCACCTCTTTCATTTCAAAGCATTATTCTTCAATTCCCGAGAACTATATTATTGTCCTGACAGCTTCCAGTTAAATCATGAGACTTTAAAAACCCCTTAACCCTAAAAACCTAAACAAAACTTTAAAAAGCCCTAGTACCCTAATGAAAGAGTATATAGGAATAAACTTCTGGTGACCCAACAGAAAGAAAATATTAGAGAACAATAAACCTTTCAGGAGAAAATATTTCAGCAAGTACATATCCTGTTCAGTGAATACCATCTACAGTGTTAATAAAATACAGGAAGGCTGTCAGAGCTCACTTGCTGGACAAAAGCTCTAGAAAAGGGAACTTTTATTCTTCCATCCACAGAGGATCCTGTTTTCCACAGAGTCAAGAAAACATGGGTCAGTTTACCAATAAGGGCCTCCTCCCTGCATACAGGTGCCACAGGGAGAGATTCTACACAAGAGCAGTTACACAAACCAAAAACCACAAGTGGATTTGTGGTAGTTTGTGCCATATCTGCACAATGTTTGCCATCCTTCACCTGTGCTGCTGTGCTGAAATTCATCCATCATCAAGGCCTCTGGTCCTGCCTCATGGATGTACAGCTGAGAGCAAGACACTGATGACTGAAGCTGCAGGTAGCAGAGGCTTGGAGTAATGAGCCTGTGCAGAAAGGCTCTTCACAGCCCTGTTTTGACAATGTGTGTGTGGTTTTTCTTGGAAGGGGTGAGGATGCCAGAATACAGAGATAGAACAAAGGTACTTGGTAAGAGTCATCCTATATTCAAGATCAAATATTTTCAAAACCCTAGAATAAACAGGGGTCATCCTGTATTCGTGATCTTATTCTGCAATAAAAGCAGCATTTATTTAGTTCTTTCCCTTTTCCAGCCTTCATGACTGTTAATTCCAATTCTAGACTAAGCTCCAATGCAACCTGTATTTAGTATCTGCAACTTAGTACACGTCACCTTAACATCAGTTTTTTATTACTTTTTACCCATAGCTTCTAATTCTGTATTTTGGACCTATACCTGCATGTTTTCAACAATTTTACCACAGAGTTGTCCCCTACAAAGACATCAGAAGATTCACCTCTACAACCAGCTCCACCTTTCCCATTTTAACTTTTTGTATCTTGAGTACAGCAGGCATCCATCCCAGCCCAGCTCATATTATACTATTCTGGTGATTTGCAACCTAATTAGGATGCACAATTCCAGCTTAACAGCACCAGAGAACTGCTGCACTTTCGTCAAGTTATCAGCAGAAGCTGTGCAGAGCTGAGAACTTGCTTCTTGAGGAAGGCAATTAATTTTCAAATTAGTTACTTGTACACACATTTTCTCCTTCCTCCCTCCAGTTTTAATTGAACAAAGTGTTTGAAAGGAACTCCAGAGTAAGAAACTTGTTCGGTTAAGACACCAGAGCCAAGTTCTTTCCCTGCTGTGGACTTCCCAGGAGAAATTTGGCAAACCTTGTAAACATCTCCCTTCACTCTCAGTAAAATTTAGAAAGTGAGAAGGCTATAGTGAGAATAAATCAACTAACAACTGCTCCTAGGTATCATGGGACTGAAACCATATAAATTCACAGAAAGCTAAAAATCTGGAGGCTGGAAAAAAGTGAGTAGACTATAATAAGAGACAGTGTCTTGCTACTGTCGCACCAATGTGCCTCATTAGTATGGATTACAAGAGAACATTCAGAAATGAGAGGTGTCCCCAGGCCCATTAAATTCTTGGCCCCTATTTAGTAGAAGTGTCCAGGGAGGACGTGTCCTTTTCTTTTTCTCTTTTGATGGAAAATGTTCCTTAGGATGCATAACCTTAAGACAAGCTATGAACTTCACACAGGTCACAAATAATCCTGCAAGCTGAAACAGCTTGATCTTTACCACTGTAGTCCAAAGTCACCTAGGGACTGTTCCCTTGGTTAAAGTCTTTGATCAGTCTTATTTATGTGACATAAGTTTGTAAGCAGACTCTGAGATTAATGGAAAACAGAGAGATGTTCCAACAAAGACCTTGGAGGGATGACCCAGAATCTACACAGAAATAAGACATTAGAAACCTGCCCTCCTAAATACGGAGCAAGGCATGAACTGGGCTGGGGATGCAGCTGAATGGTTTTGTTTGGCGAGGTACAAGTACAGTTTGTATATTGAAACTACGAGTTATGTAAGGCTAACAAGAGGGCCAGAACCCTGTGCTACTTGTTCACATAAGCCCCAAAGAACACACCCTGGTAAATCAAGGGGAATGGGCTTCTTCTAGCATAATGATAAGAGCACTGTCTTGCAGTGTTTTTTAATCAGCTTAACAAGCCTTCAAGTTTTATTTTTTAACATTCAAATTTAACCTTCTATCAAGTTTACTTGGTTTAAAAATGAAGGCTGATCTCATTTCCACCAACTGAACTCCCAGTTGTTATTTACAACAAATAATTCTGACATTATCCTTCCAGATGCATGTTAAAGGCCAGAGAAAAATATATATGGCAGTCTGTCATACTCTGATCCTGTATCTCATTTCCACTTTTGCTTACTAGGCAGACTTCCCTTTCAAATAAGGCAATTTTTTAGCAGTTAGAATGCATTTTTTAGCAGATAGAAAGCAATTTTCTTTGCCTGTGGCCTCTGGAAGAATTTCAGATCTTAGTGGCACAGCTCTGGGAAAAGTGTCTTGTTGTTTGCATTTTCTTCTTCACTGGTCAGCATTTGCCTGTCAAACACAGCACCGTAAGGGCAGTCAGCTGCCGTTCCAAGTAGTGCTGAATGAAGAGTCCAGCCAAGCTGCAGCTGTACAGGACAGAGCACCAGCACCCAGGCAGAGATTTGGGCTTACTGTGTTTATAGACTGGAAGTGACAAGGGCCAAGAAGAGAAAACTGTTGTGAGGCAGCAGAGAAACACACTTGCCCTTAAGTTCCCTTCCTCATATAGAAGACCAGTTTAAAAGACTGTTTCCTTTTCATTTTCATTTTTCTTATCTTATTGTACTGTTCTTCTGAAAGATGGCAGAGCTGGTAATGTCCTCAAAAGTTAAAGCCAAATATCTATACCTTCCAAAAGTCTCTGACATTTAACAGATTAGCACTGGGCAGATGCCTGTAAGGAAAACAGTTCATTGTGCATTGTACACACTTGCACCTAGTCCCTCACAGAAGGGCACAACAGTTGTATGCATAAATACAGCCAGGCACATCCGAGGAACACATGATCTTGATGTCTGCTTCTAATGTGTACAGGAGGCATGTTTGTGTAAGAAACCTGAATGAGCTGCAATCCCAGTATGAAACCCTAATATGACTTAAACCTACCTACAGTGGTCGAATTTCAAAGTCGTGTAATAGGTGAGCAAAATGCGAGCACATCACTTAAACCAAGTCCTTAAAATATATGTATACTTAAGGCTTGTACAAGAAGATTTAAGGAGTGTATAAACCCCATTTTGGCATAAAAGTCATTTCACATCTGGAGAGACCAGAATTTGTGATTCAATCTGTTCACAGCTATAAGGGATAAACTGTATATGAAGATTGTCTTTGAAGATTGAAAGGCTGCTAAGAGCGAACTCTTTTCATTATCTATGCTAAGTATCTCTGTATCAGTATCTTTCCTGAGAAACATATCTATCAATTAGTTCAGCTAGAATTTGGCTTCGAGCATGTGTACTGACTCCACCAGGTACTGTCATGATAATACATTCAAGCATTGCCAAGTGTAAGCATGTCACACCTATCCTACTCCAGGACTTTCTAACTAGGAAACTAATAGGTCCATAAAATCCCCCAGCTGTCACAGACAGGGGGGAAAGGGGGATGCTGTTCAATGTGTCTTCCAGGGGAATAAAATAAAGCTACTAAAATTCCAGGTTCAAAATAAATCAAAGAAGGTAATTGTTATTACACCAGGTAGAAGAGCTGTGGAACACCTCTTCAGAAGATACTGTAGAAGCTGAAATTTTAAATGGGTGTGAAGGAAGACTGGACAAAATCATGTAAGAAAAAACAACCAAGGCTTATGAAATATAAAAAGTAAATTCTGCTTAGGAAGTCTCCAAAATAAAAGTGTTTGGAAGACCGGAGAATACAAGTGGAAGCATCATATATGATTGCCTCGCTACATAATTTTCTAGGTATTTTGGCTACCCTTGAAGAGCAGAAGACTGTAAGAGATGGTTCTATTGTTTAACTACGTGTGACTCTTCTTAGCTTCTGATAATCCTTAGCTTCAGATTTGTTAAGCCTGACAGACTTCAAAGCAAGCAATCCTTTATTTTATAAGAAAAATCTATTCAGTCTCTGAGTTACAGTGTAACATTAAAGAATCATTAAAGAGATAAAAGCCTCAAAGAGAAATTATAATGCAAAAGCTGTGAGATTTTTTCCTGCTTGCTTTATTATAAAGCATATCAAGGGAGGGGTTTTAGCTAAAAAAAAAAGCAGCTCACTGACTGGGTCTCAAGTGCAACTGATTTAACAAACGGTAGTGTCAGTTGCTCCCATCAAACAAGGAAAATGGGAGAGTAACTGAGTAACTGTTTTACTGCTGCTCCGTGAAAGAAATAGGCATGTATAATAATGGCAGATGAAAAATTTTCAGATGGATATGTGATTTCTGTCTGTGAAGGCAGAAAAGCACAGTAACCTAGTGGAAGGTTGTAGAACCAGCATAAATGTGGCTGCTTGATCTGCTAGAGGCCGAAAAGTCTTTAATATCTTAGACAGTACCTGTGGCGCCTGTATATTGTCTGATCAAGCCTTTACTAGTATAGTCTTTCTTTTATTTTTCTCCTTAAGAATATTCCTTCTCAAAAATAGTTCTGTCATTTGTAATGGCTTCTGCTGCCTGCTGAGACTTTCCTCTGATAAACCTGCATTATTTTTCCCAGTACCTGATAAAAGATTCCTCTCTGATTCCCATCCCCACAGGATAGCTGAAGTGAGCAGAATCTAGAAGCGGCAGAAAATTCATTATAGAGGGTGACTATCCTTTAAATTAGTTAAAGAGATTTTCTGTCTGTGTTACACCATGAATGTGTTACTTCTTCCCTTCATCTTCCTCTGTGGAGGAACAGAGCAAACATCAAATGATGGAATGGAAGAAGGCAATCATTCCTACACTGTTTTCACTGTTTGTCTCTTTTTTTTCCCAAACTGAGATTAATATGCTGTGGAGAGATTAGAATGCCAAGATATTTGTGGTTCATCTAAATGGAAGCAGTGATTGGGGGATCTGCCACATAAATGTGTCTGGGGGCCAGATTTGCTTAGCAAACCCACAGCTGTACTGCAGTAACACTCATTTTCTTCCCGTCTTCCTGGGCAGCCACATGAAGAAAATATATGGTCTTTTCCATTATGTAGGTACAGCAGTCAATCTGGAATACTTCAGCAGACCTTGCAACAAACATCTGAGGGAAAACCTGGTATTGAGCCAACATTTTTCCTGGTAATCCTAATGAAAGAACAGATGACGACCTGAATTACGATTTAACTAAGAACCTTGATCCAAACTTTGCTGATGTAGGAGGATATTTTCATCCAAATTTAGGTCATAAGTTTGCAGATTGTGACCTGTTTTTGTAATGAGACAAATCTACACATTCAGTGAGCAACAGTATTTCCAGAAATTCCAATTTCAAAGCTTGGGTCAGTGACTGACGATCCATCATTGCCTGGCTACTCTGTTTGTACATGTGTAAGTGTGCCTTGAATTATTTTTCTAACACTGTCTGCTGTAAAGAAATGATAACCCACTTGTCAAGAACAGCATGTCTATAACATAAGAAATTAATCTCTTCATGCTGATTAACTGTACTTTGTAGCACTGATCCCTAGAAGAACTGTTACATGTCCCTTTAGAAAGAAATTCTGTACTCTTTTATTACTGAAGGGAAAAGAAAAAGAAAATACTTAAGATTACTAGTGGCAATTAACAATATCTACTAAATAAAAATAATTTTTTCAGAAGGAAAAATAGATTATGAAATTATTATCTGGGTTAAAAATTGCATTCCAGAAATCCTTTGTAGTGTACTTTCCTTCCCAAAGGGTTTATAAATGAATACATCATTTGCTGTGTCAGTGTAGGTTTATACTTGTTGGCAAAAGGAAAGTCCTGGAAAACAAAAAAGCAAAACTTCCAGTTATAATAAAATCCAACTTTAACCACCAGCCTGCTAGAGGTGGCCTTAACATGACAGATTTAAACATTGAAGTCAACTAGCATTATAATGGGAATGTGATGGGCTTGACAACTGGCATTGCTTACCAGAGGCACTCACATGCAATTTTAGTGTACAGCTGAACCGAGATAATTAAGTCCTAAAGGATTAATCCAAGAGTCTTGTACAATTCTTCATCCTACTGGGGTAACTTCACCTTTGATTTCTGATTTGGTAATGAACTTGTCCTTTTGTGGATTCTTCCAGGCAGTTCGATCTTGAGGTTTCTGTCAATAGGCCGTCTTCATTATTCCTAGCAGCTTGAATTTACATAATCTGAATTTTAACATCTACATTACTCTCTGGAGGTCTGTGTTGAACAACAAATGAGATGGTGCACCTGTAAGGTAGCTCAGCTACAACTGGGTTCAGGAGCTGCCTAACAGAAAAATACTCCAGCGATGCTCAAATTTGAGCAGGAAGAATCCAACTTAGTGCCTTTCTTCTTCACATACAGTGTTTTTCTTTTGATGGTAATAAATGTTGGAACACAGCTCCTTACCTTATGTAGGCAGCCATGGATGAGGGGCGGGAACGAGCCCATGACATCTCCTGTGGAAAGTCCAGAGCAACACCCTGGCCCCAGGAAATAAACATTCCTTCACAGGTAGGCATCCACAGGCAGACAAGGAATCTGTGGCTTCCTTTTCCTTGTTGTTACTGTCATTGGTAATCATCATCCCCACTGTTCTCATGAGAATTGGAGAGGTCCTTCTTCTTGCAGGGGCTGCCACATTATTGTCAGTTTTATTTACCCTCTATCTGTTTTCCCAGAATTGTCCTGTGAAAGGGGACACCAAGGAACGCCAGACAGAGAGGAGATACCTGCTCTCTCTAAGGGCACTGCCTGAAGTGAGACACATTCACATGCAATACAGCTGATGCTGAATGGCAGCACAGTCCCCCTCCTCAAAGTGAGCCAGAGGCCTCGCCACAAGCAAGCTGCCATGAGCTGCACGCTGGCACAGGCAGGCCCAGTCCCTGCCTCAAGGGACTTGCAGTGACACGGCTGTGCTGCAGCAGAGCCCTGTTGTGAAAGCCTGTTTGTCTCTGCAGAGGAATGACCAAACTCCCATTATGCAATAGTGGCTTTTTGTTCTGTTTACTGCCTTTACTCCCCATTTGTTTCCATGGTAGCAATATGGAAAAATTAGGATTTGTAATGTAAAATCAAAGAAGGAGACCATTTTTTCCTGTCAGAAGCCAGTCTGTGATATACTGAAATATATCTATGACAGCTAAACCTAAATCTGTTTCATAAAGAACAGATACATTTAGCTGAAATGTCAAAATCAGGAATTTTACTTCATTTGTTTCGTAATAGTCCACTTCAACTGGGGTTTATAGGATTTATTTTTATATTTTTATGCTCCAGCACAGAGACAATGCTTACAATACAAACCCATACATACCCAAAACAAGATGGTAATTTCATAGCAAAATCTTCTACTTCTTTAAACTGCATTGCAAATTAACTTAAGGTTATGTAACACCAGAACATACCACTCCTGTCTGGCACCAACCTAAACATTTCTTAATATGTGTTCACATAGAGCCCTCCTGTGTTTGCTAGGTTTCATTACAACAGCCATTACATCTGAGAGACAATTTACTGACCTACATCGACAAGACTGAGCTCCAGAAGGGAATGCCAAGCTCCTGTCCTCTCACATTTTCACAACATGGACTGTTGAATTCCACTTGCCAAATACTGTACCAAGCTCCAAAAGGTGACAAGTGAGAATCTGTCACTAGCTCTGTCTTAGTTACACCATTCTTCAGTAGCAAGCATAATAAATATCAGTAATTTAATTGTTGTTTTAAGTATTGCTTACGATTTTTATCACAGAATCATAGAATGGTTGGTGTTGGAAAAGACCTTAATGATCATCTAGTTCCAGCCCCCTGGCCATGGACAGAGACACTTTCCACCAGACCAGGTTGCTTAGACCCCCACCCAACCTGGCCTTGAACACTTCCAGGGATGGGACAGCCACAGCTTCTCTGGGCAACCTCTTCCAATGCCTCACCACCCTCAGAGTGAAAAATTTTTCCTAATCTCTAATCTAAACCTAGTATCTTTCAGTTTGAATCCATTCCCCCTTGTCACTGCACACCCTTGTAAAAAGTCCCTCTCTGTCTTTCCTGCAGGTTCCTTTCAGGTACTGGAAAGCCACAATTAAGTCATTCTAAAGCTTTCTCTTCTCTAGGCTGACCAACTCAATTCTCTCAACCTTTCCTCCAGGGTGAGGTGCACCATCCCTAGTCATCTTGGTGGCCTCCGCTCCAACAGGTCCATGTCCTTCCTGTGCTGGGGACCCCAGAGCTGGATGCAGCACTGCAGGTGGGGTCTCACCAGAGCTGAGCAGAGGAGCAGAATCACCTCCCTCACCCTTCTGGCCATGCTGCTTTTGCTGCAGCCCAAGACACAGTTGGGTTCCTGGGCTGCAAGTGCACATTGCCGACTCATGCACAGCCTCTCATCCACCAGCACCCCCAAGTCCTTCTTGGCAGAGCAGAATGTTTTTATGATTCATTCCTGCATCCCTTCTGTACTGAGATATTCAAAAGCTGACTGGACATGGCCTTGTAGTAGCCTGTTGTAGTTGATCATGCTTTGAGCAGGGGAAATAGACTGAACCACCTCCAGAGACTGCTTCTCAATTCAGTGGTTCTGTGATTCTGTAACTCTTCACTACTTTTTCTGTATAATTTTGAATCATACAGACATTTCTCCAAATGACATGGGAATAGGTGGTATCCCTCTTGTAACCTTAGTCTAGAAGCCATAGGTGAAACGAGGAGCTGCACTTAAAGTAGTGTTCTCTCCTGCTTTTGCTATAGCCTTTTATCCAACTATGTGGAAAAGATTACATGGTCCATGCACCAGTGTGTGCTTCTGTTTCTCTTCTGCAGCCTTTCCATCTGTAAGAATAGATGTATTTTAGTCTAATGGTACTCTCACAGGCCACATTTGCTAGAAGCAGGACTTAAAAGAAAAAAGGAGAAGAAAGATGCTACCACGCAAAAGAGCAAAACCAAACCCAGAAACCAGATGAGACAATGGGGAAAAGAAAGAGGGAACAGTGTAAAAAATGGAGGAGGTAGAAAGCAAATGCACAGAAGCTGGGCATGACACTGCTCTGCAATACTGAAAGACAGAAAATCCATTACAAGGAAGACCTGGCATGCAGACCTGTAGGGAAGGGCTACCTTGAGTTACCTTTCCTCCTCTGTA
>VZRQ01002278.1:4548-29457 GCA_013397975.1 Machaerirhynchus nigripectus
GAGCACCCAGGGGTGGGTGCTCCAGGGGCTGGACACACAACCAAGGGCTGATTCCATCCTCAGTGCCCCCCAAAAGTGGGATCACAGCCCACAGACATGAGGGAGCCCCAAAATGATCCCCACTTCCCAAGTCACCCCAGGGTACCAATCCCCACAGGCACGGGGTGTCACACTGATCCCCCCCCTTATGTAAAGTCCCCTGCCCACCTCCCTGAGATGCTCCGTCTTTTTTTTTCTCCCTGAGCCCTAATCTTTGCCATCTTGGGCTAATTGGATTTCCTAGGTCACATGGCGAGATAAAAAGTCCCCAAATCCCACGGTCAAAAAAAATCAGGTTATCCATGGGGAATTAAGGGAGAGAGCGGGGGGCAGCCAGCAGCGAGGACCCACCGAGGAGTGCTGCCGGCTTGGGGCACCCCAGCATCAGGGTGTGGGCTACCTGGCTCACCTTTTTTGAAATTTCTGGTTAACCCCCTGGGCTCACCTCGTTCCCGAGGTGTGCATATTGTCTCTCTGAAGAGCTGGAAAAGCCTGGGGACCTAGAGGAGATTGTGGAGTTATTGGAGAAGGAGGACGACGAAGCCATGGGGAGCGGGGCCAGTGCCGAGGACAAGGAGATGGCCAAGAGGTCCAAGGAGCTGGAGAAGAAGCTCCAGGAGGATGCGGATAAGGAGGCCAAGACGGTCAAGTTGCTGCTGCTTGGTAAGGCTGGAGGGGATGTCCCTTGGAGATGTCCCTGTGTTTCCACTCTGTTGAGGCTGAGGGGATGGGGAGGGGGATAGGGAGCCCATGACCCCCTGGGCTCCACCTGCCCTGTCCTTGGTACCCCTTGGACAAGCTACCATCAGCCTGGAGAGGTTGTCCCACCACCTGGACATCCCCAGGGTTATCCCTGGGAAGGGCTGGAGGTGGCATCGGCTCTTGGGGATGGCAGGCACGAAGGGGACAGAGTGGGGACGGGAGAAGGGACCACGACAGTGGGTCCCACCAGGGATGCGCCACATCTCAGGGGGTCAGCAAGAGCCTGGGGAGCTCCTGCCACCAGCACCCCGAAACCTGCTGCTGGGTGCCAAGCAGGAGAGGATGGTTCCTTGGGGGTCCCTCTGCACCCCACGGGGCAGGGGGGTGACCCTGTGGGGCAGGGGGGTGACTCCACGGGGCAGGGACCAGGAGTGGGGCCTTATCCAGGTGGGGGGGCTGGGGTCAAGGCGATTAACACCTAATTCTAAGCAGCTTCCTGTGCTGCCCTAAGCCGCTTACAGCCCCAAAGGTATCGCCGACACTGCCCACGGTGGGCGGGAGGTGTGGGACCTGGGGGACCTGCACCCAGGAGTTCCCACCACCCTGAGGGTCCCCCAGCTGTGGTCCCACACAGGGCGCAATGAGTGACAGGAGTGTGGGGACGATGGCGGTGGTGGGAAGAAGCCAGGCTGGGTGTCTGGGCAGGGGATGGGTGAGGGACAGTGGCTTTGGTCCCCACGGGGTGCCCGCCACTGTGGCGTCATGCCCTGATGGGCACTAAGGTGTCCCTCCCACCCTTTTCCAGGGGCTGGAGAGTCAGGGAAGAGCACCATCGTGAAGCAGATGAAGTGAGTATGGCCTGAGCCAGATTGGGGAGGGTGAGGCCACCAGGATGAGCCACCAGCTCTTGGACACGGGGTGGCTGGATCCCCAGTCACCCCCTCCATGTCACCTGGTGGTGGCACCTGTGATTCCCAGTGTGGGGTGGTGACTCCCACCCCAGAGGGGATGTCCTGGCTTGGGGCTGAGGCTGCTGTGCCTGCCAGGATCATCCACCAGGACGGTTACACGGAGGAGGAGTGCATGGAGTTCAAGGCCATCATCTACGGGAACATCCTCCAGTCCATCCTGGCCATCGTCCGCGCCATGTCTACGCTGGGCATCGACTATGCCGAGTCCTCCTGCGCGGTCAGTCGGGGTGGTGTCCCTGTCCCCGCAAACCCCAGGACGTGGGGCCAGGGCAGCCCCTGGAACCAGGGTCCATAGTGGCCCCATGTTGTCCCCCCAGTCCCGAGGGTGCTTTGGGGGGACAGTGGCCACGGGAGGGTTGGTGACGAAGGTCCCTCTGGCAGGATGAAGGCCGGCTGCTCTTCAACCTGGCGGACTCCATCGAGGAGGGCACGATGCCCCCCGAGCTGGTCTCCTGCATCAAGAAGCTGTGGAAGGACGGGGGGGTTCAGGCGTGTTTCGACCGCGCCGCTGAGTATCAGCTCAACGACTCAGCCGCGTAGTGAGTGGGGACACGGCGGGCACAACAGGGACTGGCCTGGGGGCCCCCCAGCAGCTCGTGGCCGGTTCCAACACAGACGGGCAAAATCCGTCTCCTCCCTGCTCCTGGGAACACCCCGAGCCTGCCATTCTTCATCCCCCCAGTGTCATCCTCCATCCCACCAGTGTCATCCCCTGTCCCACTGGTGTCATCATCCATCCCACCAGTACCATTTCCCAGTCCCACCAGTGTCATTATCCATCCCCCCAGTGCCATCCCCCATCCCACTGCTGCTGTCCTCCGTTCCATCAGTGCTGTGCTACATCCTCCATCACACCAGCACCATCCTCCATCCCACTGGTGTCATCGTCCACCCCACCAGTGCCATCCCCCATCCCAGAAGTGCCACTNATCCCACCAGTGACATTATCCATCCCACCAGTGCCATCCCCCATCCCACTGCTGCTGTCCTCCATTCCACCAGTGCTGTCCTACATCCTCCATCACACCAGCACCATCCTCCATCTCACTGGTGTCATCATCCACCCCACCAGTGCCATCCCCCATCCCACTGCTGCTGTCCTCCATTCCACCAGTGCTGTCCTACATCCTCCATCACACCAGCACCATCCTCCATCTCACTGGTGTCATCATCCACCCCACCAGTGCCATCCCCCATCCCAGAAGTGCCACTGGCCTGCAGCCCCACCACCCTTGGTGTCCCCCAGCTCCCCCAGGGATGTCACTGTCCTGGAGTCCCAGTGTATGGCCCCACAACCATCCCCGAAAATCCAGGGGAAGGGGGAGACATGGGCAGCCCCTTGGCAGCAGGTCACACCCCTTCCTGTCCCCCCAGTTACCTGAACCAGCTGGACAGGATCACGGCCCCCAACTACCTCCCCAACGAGCAGGATGTGTTGCGATCCCGAGTGAAGACCACGGGGATAATCGAGACCAAGTTCTCTGTCAAGGACCTGAATTTCAGGTGGGTGGGAGCCTCCCTGACCTCCATGACCACTCCTCCATGATTGCCCTCAGCCGTGATGGTGGGGAGGGATTTTGGGATGACCCTGACACTCAAGGGACACCAACGCCCTCCCATGGATGGTGATTCCTGTCCCCCATGAGGATGTGGCACTGGGACCGTCACATGGGGGTTGTCAGGACCAGGTGTGTGTGTGTGTCCCCCTCATCCTTGTCCCCTCCCCAGGATGTTCGATGTGGGAGGGCAGCGCTCAGAGCGGAAGAAGTGGATCCACTGCTTCGAGGGGGTGACCTGCATCATCTTCTGTGGGGCCCTGAGCGCCTACGACATGGTGCTGGTGGAGGACGACGAAGTGGTGGGTCGGGGTCCTGGAGGCCAAGGGGGAGAGGAACAGGGAGCTCCGAGGGGGCTGTGGGGAGGGAGGAACAACACTGCACTATGAAATGCTCTGGGTGATCCAGGAAAGCTGTGGGAGATGCAGGACGGAGCTGGTTCCCACCCAGCTGTGCCCCGTAAAGGTGTTTGCGCTTCCTCTGGGTCACGGATCCATGGGTCTGCCCACGAGGAAACCCCCAAGTGCTCCTGAGCACATCCTGAGAGCCCCCGGAGAATGGCCACACAGCCAGTCAGCTGCAGCAAAGCCAAAGGGAAGGGCAGGAAGAGCCAGGAACCGGCTGGGATGAAGGAAAATCTGGTCCTGAGGCGCCTCGTGCCTCACTGTGCCCTCTGAGGTGAGCAGAGGGGGTGAGGAGGGGCAGCTCCCACCCTCCCAGAGTGGGGGCACAAGGACATGATCCAAAGTGTGTGCAGTGAGGGATGCACCAGCAGAGCCCTGGGAAAGCAGCTCGGAGGGCACGGATGCGGAGAGGAGGAACACAGAAACCCCATAATGGGTTTTTCTTTGAAGAAATAAGGGGTGAAGACGAGGACAGCAGGAGCGGCTTCTTCCCTGGAATCTCCTCGCACGGTCCCATGGATGCTCCTTGGGATCCAAATGCCTTCTCCTGAGGCTGGGTCAGGGTCAGGATCTGCCGTCCCTGGGCCCTGCCGTGGCCAGGCAGGAGCTCACAGCCCTTCTTCAGCCACGTGCAGAAGGAGAGCACCCTTCCCATGGGAGCCCTTGGGAGAGGCTGGAATGCTCACCCAGGGCAGGATTGGGGCAGCGCTGGTGGTCTGCATACAGAAAAGCTGCTGTGATGGGAAGCTGGATGAGGGAAAACCATCCCTGGAGAACCCACCTGCTGCCCCCAGACAGAGGAATCCCCTTACATAAAGAAAAACCTCCCACTGGACTTGGCCCTGCCTGGATGGATCCTCATCCCCTCAGGATGACCCAGCAGCAAACGAAGAACCCAACATCTGCTCTAAAACTGGAGCTTTTCCTTTTCCCATCACCTTTCCGAAGCTGTGGATAATGGCCAGAAGCCACGGTCCAACAAGAGCACCCCCCTGATGACTGCAATGGTGCTGCTCACTGAGCATCTTCCTCGCAGGCTGCGAGGTTTCCATGGATAATTTTCCCAGTGAAATCACCACAATCCTTCATTTACGACAATCGCAGGAGGGACCAGAGCCACTCCCCACCCTGAGCATCACCTGGATTTATCTGTGATTTTGGGGGGGCAGGAGGGACTGGCCAGGCAGCAGGACCAGCTGCTGCTGCAGCAAACAGGGAAAAGCCCTTTTCTTGGGAATGGAGGCTTGGGGGCGGGCTGCAGTGGCCCAAAGGGGGCGTCAATCCATGACAATCTGCTTCCCTGCAGAACCGGATGCACGAATCCCTGCACCTCTTCAACAGTATATGCAACCACAAGTTCTTCGCCGCCACCTCCATCATCCTCTTCCTCAACAAGAAGGACCTTTTTGAGGAAAAGATCAAGAAAGTCCATCTCAGCATCTGCTTCCCGGAGTACGATGGTGAGTCCAGACCGTTCCGGCCTTACCCCTCCTCCTCGAGACCCCCCAAACTGGGGGCTGCGGAGTTGTGTGGTCCCAGCGCAGACGTGGCAACTCAGTTCTGGGAGATGTTGTGATAGGGCTGGGGAAGGGGAGATGAGGATGATGAGAATTGGCTCTATCCTGAAAAAAGGCTGGGGAAGGGGATGAGGATGAGGATGATCAGAGCTGGTTTTATCCCCAAAAAAGGAAAGGGGAAAGGGATGAGGATGACCAGAGTCAGCTCCATCCCAAATAGGACTGGGGAATGGGATGAGGAGGATCAGAGCTGGCTCCATCCCAAAAAAAAGGCTGGGGAAGAGAAGGGGATGAGGCTGAACCAGCTCCATCCTGCTTTGGGGTGGTGAGTCAAATCCTTGGAGGCTGGAGCTGAGGAGAGGACAGATGTGGCCTCGGGAAGGTGTTTGGAAGAATGGAAATGGGGTAAAAAGGAGTTTTGTGCTACACATGGTTGGCTCTCAACCCTTCTCCTATTCCTCCGACGCTCCCCCCTGGGAGCAGCGTGGCAGCATCCCCTCCCTCCGCAGGTCCCAACACGTTCGAGGATGCAGGGAATTACATCAAGACCCAGTTCCTGGATCTCAACATGCGGAAGGACGTGAAGGAGATCTACAGCCACATGACCTGTGCCACAGACACGCAGAACGTCAAGTTTGTCTTCGACGCCGTCACAGACGTGATCATCAAAGAGAACCTCAAGGACTGCGGCCTCTTCTGAGCACCAGCAGGTATGGGAGGGAGGCTGGAGCCAGAAAATAGGGACAGCAGAGGGGAGGAGGGTGCTCAGAGCTGGCTCCATCCCAAAAAGGGCTGGGGAAGGGGATGAGGATGAGCAGAGCCAGCTCCATCCTAAAAAAAGTGCTGGGGAAGGGGAGGGGGATGAAGAGGAGGATGATCAGTATTGGCTCCATCACAAAAAGGGCTGGGAAAGGGGAGGAGGATAAAGATGATCAGAGTTGGCTCCATCCCAGAAAAGACTGGGAAAGGGGAGAAGGAAGAGCAGAGTTGGCTCCATCCCATAAAGGGCTGGGGAAGGGGAGGGGTGAGGACGAGCAGAGTCAGCTCCATTCCAAAAAAAGGGCTGGGGAAGGGGAGGGATATGAAAATGATCAGACCTGGATCCCTCCCATAAAGGGCTGGGAAAGGAGGATGGGGATGAGGAAGAGCAGAGTTGGCTCCATACCCAAGAAAGGGATGGGGAAGAAGGAAAAGGAGGGGAATGAACAGAACCAGCTCCATCCCAAAAAAACAGGGCTGGGGAAGGGAGAAGGGCATGAAGAAGAGCAGAGCCAGCTCCATCCTCCCTGAAAAAAAGGCTGGGGAAGGGGCTGGAGAAAAGGATGAGCAGAGTCAGCTCCATCCCAAAATAAAGAGCTGGGGATGAGGAGACGAATGAGAATGAGGATGAACAGAGCTGGCTCCATCCCAAAAAAAGGGCTGGGAGGGGGATGAGGATGATCAGAGCTGGCTCCGTCCTGCTTTGTGGGGTGGTGGGATGTAGGTCCCCCTGGTTTTGCCATCAGATCCTGGAAATCCTAGGGGTAGGGGAGGGGAGGATGGACTGGGAGCAGCGAGGAGGGAGAAGTCTGGGGTCCCATTAGCCCAGGGACGGGGTCACATCCCTGTGCTGAGCTCCCATGGGATTCAGTCCCATCCCGCAGTGGGGAGGGCTCAGACGGACAAATTCCCATCCTTGCCCATGGAGTGATGAAAACAACAGATTCCAGCCCAAATCCTCCACCTGAGCTAAAGGGACTAATTTTATTTCTCTCCTGTTGCAATTCTACCTGCCCAGCCTCAGCGGATGGGAATATCCCAAGGCACACTCCACTGCTCCCAGCCTTTTAGCTCATCCTAAAACTTTAATTAGGGTTTATCACCCTAATTAGGGTTTATCACCCTAATTCTTGCACTAGTCTGAGCAGCAGCAGGAATTCCATCCTCTCTCCCCCTTTCCAAGCAGCTCCCGGCCACTGGCTCTGGCACTTTACTTTTCAGGGAACCTCTGGTGCTTCCCTTATCCTTGAATATTAACAGAAAAGCAGAAAAAAGCTAAAAAAAAACCCCAAAAAACCAAAACCCAACCAAAAAACCCTGAAGCAGGTTCCCTGCAGGCAGGAGGCACCAGAAGGTGACACCTGGAAAGGTGGGGTGGGGGGGGGATGCTCCATCCTCATCACCACAGGGATGAAGGCAAAAGGTGGGGGATCCTCATCTCCACAAAGGGATGAGGTGACACAAGTCCCTGAACCCCACCTGAGTTTTTCCCTTGTTTCCACAAAACTGCTCCTGTAAGCCCTTCCCTGGGTGTGTTTAACTCCCTGTTCTCTCTCCCTCCCTCCCAGAAGAAGAAAACATTCCCGTCTCACCGTTCTGCTGAGCAGAGCCAAAGGAAGAACCAACCCCCACCACACGTCACTCGCTCCCACTTTTTCTATGACCTGCCCAAATCCGCCTCCTTCCAAACCCAAACTAGGAAGGGGCTGAAGCTCAACTTCCTGCTTCCTTTCATGGCCATTTCCTCTTTTTTTCCAAGGAAGAACCCCTGTTCTCAGCGTTTTACAGGAGGTTTGACACCAGAGAGCACAGCCAGGAATAGGAATATTGGGGGAATTTGGGAGGTAGGCTAGACGTTGTCCCCTTGCCCATCCCTCTGCAGCCCATTCCTGCCCTTGGATCGAAGCTGGATTAATCCAGGCTGGAATTTCTGGGGAAGGTGGAGGCTGAGTTACCTCTGAGTCACTCCTGGGAACCAACCTCAGTCTTTCCTGGGAACAAACCTCAGCCCTTGGGCAGGAGAAATCAGGGGTCTGTGGGCTTGTTTTGGGCCCTAAATGGAGGGAATTTCTCAGGCAGAAGGGGCTGGGGAAGGGAATCCCAACTCCAGCCCAGGAATGGGCTGGATAAAGAGGAAATGGTTACTTGAAAGATTTTCGTTCTGCTACTTAGAGCTGCATTTGCTCTGTCTGTTTGTAAATAATCCATAGATGAGCCCTGTATCCATCCTCTCCCTGTTTCCTGCAGAGATCTCCCATCCAGCTTCATTTAACTGTAGGAAAACACAATAAAGGAATACGCATGACGTGGATGTTCCTCCTTTCTCCCACTTCCACTTTGCTCCATTCCTGCATCCCAGAGCTTGGATCAAGGGATATTTCACATGCTTTGCAGCCATTCCGGGGGTCTACGGATCTCTGGATCTCACCTGGATCACCCCATGGCCACTGCTGGGCTCCTGGGGGGTGGGATGGGGGTCACCATCCCAAAAAACCTCCTGGCCACAGCCCCTGGATGAGGTGAAGCTCCTGGGTGAGTTGAAAGGATGAGTTATCCCATAACTGGCTGGAAGGGAATTGTCAAGCAGACACAGATCCAGAGAGCTTGGAAAAGATTCTGGAACAGGGAATCTCCCTCAGGGCTCTCCCTGCCGGCACTCACGAGCCTCCCTGAGGAATTTGTCCTGGATTTCTAAGCAAGTGTTCTCAGAACAGTCCCACCTCCAGCCCGCAGAAGCACCCAGAGCAGAATTCCCATCGGGTTCACAGCAGCCAGTGAGATTTGGGCCATAAATGAGCAGTAATTATCCATCTGCCAATAATCCCATGGCCAGTGGGATTCCTGGCATGTTCCAACCATGCCAGCACGACCCAGGCCTTTGGGAGCAGCACGACACTAACAGTGGTGGGTGATAAAGCACGAGGAGCCTCCCTGGCCAGGTAATTCCACCCAATTCCCATCAAAGCTCCTCCTTTCCTTCTCCAGCAAAGCACAAAAGCTGGGAACGCTCCTGGAAAAAGGAAGAATAAAGTGGAGAAAAGGCTACAATCTTTACTCACCATTTTAATACTGCCAACAAGTCTAACAGATCCAACTGTACACATGACAAACTGGGAAGAGTCTGGATGCAATCATGGATCAGCAAAGGAATGTAGGGCTGGTTAGGGATGGCACTATAGGGAAACGGGGATTTGGCACCACACAGACAAAGTAAAGGCATGCTCAGGACAGGGCTGGGCAGGGAGGGCCACGGGAAAGGCAGCACAGAATAATCCACCGTTTTCATCCCAAAAAATGCACAGGAATCAGTGGTTTGGGAGCTTGGGAGCAGCAGTTTTCCCCCCAGCGAGGGCTCAGCTCCTCTCCCCACCGAGCTAGGATTATGCTGAGCACAAATCCCTTCCCATACTGGCATAAAACTGGGCTCAAACCCTCAAACAGAACCTAAACCCTCCTTCTGCTGCAGGAGCCTTTCCCAAAGCCTGGGGGGAGCAGGATGGTAACAAATCACACATGGAAAAAAAGCCGAAGCTCTAAGGATCCCTTAGTAGCTGCAGAAATATTAAATCCTGGCCATAGCAAGTGTTAAAAACAAGGAATTCCTGCTAAGAGGAATATTTTCTGCAGGATCTGCTCACATGTGCATAGTTAAGTGATTTTTTTTTTTGTTGCTTTTTTTTAATTATTATTATTTTTAAAACAAGGTTTGCAAATAAAGAAATAAAGTTTAGTAAAGTTATAGTTTTCTCGATGGAAAAAAAAATAACCTTAAAAACAGACTAGTGGTGGCTTGTTAACCAAAGGAAGAGAGAAAGCTACATATCCAAGGTCTGGAATCCAGCTGGAATCCACCGCACACCCCGGAGATCACGCCGTCCAACGATGCCAGGAGGATCTACTCCCACTACGTGGCTTCACTGTGCCCTAATTCCACATCCCACAGCAACAGAAGGTCCCTAAGACAGAAGATTGTGCTAAAGAATTCCAGGATTCCACGTGTTCCCTGCTCCTGGGTCATGCTCGTCGCTGTCCCCACGAGGCAGCAGGAGGCTGGGGCTCACCAGGCAGAAACACTGGGGAGGAAACCAGGAATGTAGAAGGGAGCAGAGAGAGCCGTTCCCAGCGGGACACCCGGAGCTGGATTTACCTCTCAGTAGAGCCCACATTCCTTGAGGTTGTTTTTGATGATGACGTCGGTGACGGCGTCGAAGACGAACTGGACGTTCTTGGTGTCGGTGGCGCAGGTGAAGTGGGTGTAGATTTCCTTGGTGTCCTTCCTCCGGTTCAGATCCTCGAACTGGCACTGGATGTAGGCGGCTGCCTCCTCGTACGTGTTGGAGCCTGGAAAGGAGAAGATCCCTGGCTTTGCCCACCGGCTCACGGGAGCTTTTAAGTCCATATTAAGCTGCTTGCAACCATCTGCCTTATCCAGCTACAAATCCAAATCCACCATTAACTCCTTCTGGGAGACCTGAGGTCTATTCCCAGCTCCTGGGCAGTGACCTTGGACACGGGATCCAGGGATTGCTGTGTGCTGGGACAGCCACGCTCCACGAAAGAGTGACAAATCATGGGAATCATGGGCTGGAAGGGACCTTCAATCCCATCTCATTCCACCCCTGTCATGAATAGGGACACCCTGCACTACCCCAGGTTGCTCCAAGCCCTGTCCAGCCTGGCCTGGAGCACTTCCAGGGACAGGGAATCCACAGCTTCTCTAGAAATCACAGAAATCAACAGGTTTGAAGAGATTTGAAGGATTCTTTAAACATGTAAATGCCCTGAGCAGTGCCCAGGTAAAGTCTTCCACCGGTATGGAAGCATGGCAGGGATGAGCTCTGGAACAATCCACGCCAACCACAGACACTCCAGGGTGGACAGGAGCCAGAGCAGGACATGGTTAATTTCCACAGCCTCTAAAAACTGAATTTAAATGGAATTATTGTCCCAGTAAGGAGAGGAAAAGGAGGAGTGACCTTGATTTGCTGGAGTGCAACACTTTGGGATTCATATTCCAGGGAAGGACAAAGCTTGTTCCCAACCACAGCTCTTCCAAGAAAACGAGCTACCAGCGAACTGAACAGGCCAGGGACACTCTCCAGGAGACACAGGGAGGGAATTGGGGGGAAAGTTTGTAACTGATTCTGGGTTGTGTAAGGCTCTGACTCACTCATTCCCGGCGCGCTGACACAGATGATCCCATGATCCCAAGGATCCCAGCCTACCTGTGTACTCTGGGTAGCAGATCGTTAGCGGGCTCTTCTTAATCTTCTCCTCAAACAGGTCCTTCTTGTTCAGGAAGAGGATGATGGAGGTGTCTGTGAACCATTTGTTGTTACAGATGCTGTCAAAGAGTTTCATACTCTCATGCATCCGGTTCTGGAAAAGGAAATCCAACGGGAGAGATGTTAGGGAAGGGTGGGATGGGGACAGAGGCTCTACTGCACAGGCCAGACTCAAAATTGGGGTGTCACCGCCACCTCCTCTCTGCCATTGCCCCAGGAGGAGCACAGGGGGACAGGTCACCTCCTCCTGTTCCTTCCTGGAGTGACTCACACGCAGGGAACAAGCCATGAGAACAACTCTAGGCACCTCCCAGCAACCAGGAAGGTGGAAAACCTCACTGATGGGTTGTGTTTATCACTTTGTGAGGCAAGATTCCACCGGCTGATCAAAGGAGTGCTTGTCCTTGCAGCTCTCAGACAATTTAACGGGAGGAGTACGCCAGGAACATTCCGGCCTGGCACAGGACGGAACTAGGATGCTCCCAGCTCCCTTCCATGCAGCCATAAATCCCATGTCACGCACCATCTCCTCGTCCTCAGCCAGCACGAGGTCGTAGTCGCTCAGGGCCACGCAGAAAATGATGGCTGTCACCCCCTCGAAGCAGTGGATCCACTTCTTCCGCTCCGAGCGCTGCCCTCCCACGTCGAACATCCTGGGGGAGGCGGGAGAAGCGGCTCAGGAGCTGTGCACAGCCCTCCTGCCTGGCCCCCGTGGCGTTCCCAAGGATGGGGGAGGCTGAGCAGCGGGTTGGGAACACGCAGGGTTTCGGGAGCTTCCCTCGGGAGAGGGGGTTTTAAAATTCCCGTTTTGGGAGAGGGGATTTTAAATCAGAATTCTGTATTTTCTTTCAAGCCAGGGTGGATAGAGCTTGCAGCAACCTGGGCTAGTGGAAGGTGTCCCTGCCTGTCTGGTTCCAGGTGCCCCTGGATGAGATTTAATATCCCTTCCAAGCCAAACCATTCCACGATTCTGGGTTTCAGCAGGAAGAACTGGAAGTCACCATCCAGAGCTCTGCTGATTTTGTTCTCTCTCCTATTTCCTTAGCAACAACCCATTTGCTTGACTGGACTCCAAACACCTTCTCACAGCGCTTCCAGGGGAATGGATTATTGGGAACACACTACCTGCAAGCTCCTGCTGGGACCCAGGAAGAAATTAATGGGGTTAAGAAATAATTTCAAGTATTAAAAAATAATCTGAGGTACTGGAGGTTAAAGGCTGTGCATTTGCTTATGGAATTTCTGTATAAATTGAATTAATTTCTAATTAAATAGAAATTTGTGTCACAGGTAGTTCCAGCCTCCTGTTCACCCAAATATTTTGATGAGAGCCCAGGATTGGGATTTAATTAACTCAAGTTAATATCTGAGTTATTAAGTCATAGATATTGATTTGTTCCCAGAGCAGACAAGGAGCTGTCCAGGGGGGAAATTTACTGATAGCAAACTAACTGCCATCTCCTATTTAACCCTCTGGTCTAGAAGGAAAGATGGGAATCCCTGTGAGGATCCAGGATATTTACATGGCTTAAATCATTTGCCATTAGTGCAGAGATATCCATGAAGGAAGAGCATCCCTGACAACTGAGCTCATCCCAATTCCAGTCACTGCGGCTTCCCCATCCCATTATAATGTCTGAGATGGAATACCAAGGCAGAGCTGGCAGCACCAGGGTTTCTGATGGATTAATGCTTCCCTTTGTGGAGCAAATCCCTCCAGGACAGCACCTCGTGTGTCTGGGGCCCTGCACATGATCGATGGCTCCGGGCGGGATCGGGAAGGAGGGTGGAGATGATTAAAGGAACACATTGCAGATGCTAATCCTGATCCATCCCCGGGGAAGACAAAGTTATTCCCTGGATGGACCAGAAGCTGCATAAATAAATCGATGATGCCGAGTATTTTGGCATTTTTGTTAAAAATGTTCTTAAATTGCACAGTTCAGAAGCCAAAATGCTGTTCTCCCAAACACTGTCCAAAAGTTTCCTTCTCCAGAGGAGACCATGGAGATACTCCAAGGACTGGAGCCCCTCTGCTCTGGAGGCAGGCTGGGAGAGCTGGGAAGGAGAAGGCTCCAAAGAAACCTTAGAGTCCTTTCCAGTGCCTAAAGGGGCTCCAGGAGAGCTGGTTGGACAAGGGCCTGGAGGGACAGGACGCAGGGAATAGCTTCCCACTGCAGATGGCAGGGTTAGATGGAATATTGGGAAGGAATACTTCCCTGGGAGGGTGGGGAGGCCCTGGCACAGGGTGCCCAGAGAAGCTGTGGCTGCCCCTGGATCCCTGGAAGTGTCCAAGGCCAGGCTGGACAGGGCTTGGAGCAACCTGGGACAGTGGAAGGTGTCCCTGCCCATGGCAGGGGGTGGGACTGGATGGGATTTAAGATCCCTTCCAATCAAAAACAGTCTGGGATCCTGTTAAAACCCTTGGATTTTAGAAGCACCGCTTGGATTTTGCTGCAACTCCATCAGAGTGTTTCACACCCCGTTTATAAAGAAGCCAACAAACGCTTTTTGGGAATGTGAGCAGGAAAGACACCAAACCATCGGCACAGACAGGGGGAACGGGGCTGAGCCACAGGCACTGCACTGTCCTACACCCACCCTCCGGCACGGGAATGCCGTGGGGCTCCAGCTGTTTGTCAGGAGCACACGTGGGATCTGAAGCAAGGAATTCCTAAGCAGCAGGAAGGGGAGCTACAGGGATCCAAGGTGAGGAACGAGGGATGCAGCCTCAGCATATGGAGGCAGCGGGAGCCGCTCTGAGGTTAGAGGAAGCTCGTTAGTGACATGTAAAGGGACACTGCCGGGAGCAGGCTGGATCCACAGCCTGGCAGGGACTGGATCAGCAGAGGGGACAGGAAAGTCCCAGCCCCTGCAGTGCCAGGCACAGGCTGGCGATTCCCAGAGGAACACATGGAGCACACCATGCATCCCGGAGCCACAGCCTGGCCGCGGACACGGCTCGGTTCCTCTGCTCCGAGGAAAGGGTTAAACTCAAACTCAAACTCCAGTCAGTGTCCTTTTAGTATTATTTTTGGGATTGGATCCTGGAAACGAGCAGTCAGTACCTGTGTCTGCGATTCCAACATAAAAGCAGCTGAAAAGAACAGAAGGCAAATCAAAGTCAAACCGGTCTCTCCAGTGAGCGACGCCAGCGGAGAGGGATAACGGAGGGAAGGAGGACAGTTAGACCAGGAGCAAGTGTGGGATGTGCCCCCAGCGCAGGGCACGGGCACAGCCCTTCACTCACTTGAAGTACAGGTCCTTGAAGGTGAAGTGAGTCTCCACGATTCCTGTAGTTTTCACTCTGGTCCGCAGCACATCCTGCTGAGTCGGAATGTAGGTCGGCTGGGATATTCTATCCAAGTCATTTAGGTAACTAAACCAGAAGAGACAACACAAGAGGCTTTTTTTAGTCAGCTGCCTCACCATGAATCTTTTATAAACTGCAGAACAAAGCGCAGAATTTATTTATCTCCCTCACACAGCACAACCCCCGAAGCGAACACCCCCCTGGAGCTGTCCTGAGGGATGTTTCGGGGGTTTTGGGATTTTAACCCCTCCCTGGATGACCTTGGAGGTGGTGCTGGTGGAGCTGAGCTGGCTGGGGAGGGCAGGGAGGGAATGCAGAGCCGTGCCAGGGCTGGATCTCCCAGGGCAATCCACAGTCAAGGTCTCTCGCTTCAAAGCACAAGGCAATAAATCCAAGGGTTTGCTGTTAAAGAGCAGGGATGTGTCAAAGGAGCCAGGAGGGAGGGATGAAGCCTTAACAACCATCCCAAACCAGGCAGATCCAGTCAGCTCCTTCCCCAACAAGCTGACACAACACTCTCTGACAATACAGCCCCAGAGGAAGCCACATCCTTGCAGCAATTTTCCCGTCAAGACCCCAGCTAATTCCAGCCCCAGCACATTCCTTTTGGAGTTCAGCTCTCAGGCACACCGACACGAGGTAACGATGATTCCCAGCAGGATCAGAAATCCCACTCCAGCCAGCAACACCTCGGAGCTCATCTTCCCTCCAGGCTCAGCCTCCTGCTTTCACAAAGATGACACAGACCCTACAGCTCTGCTGGGATGCCACAGGCCTTATTCCTTCTCGGGGCAGGTTTTAACCACCACAGCCCTGTGTCACTGGGAGGATTCAGGGGCACGAGGGCTCTGATGGGTGCAATAAACCCTCCCAAATCACACATTATTATCACAGATCCATTGTCAGCCAGGAATCGCTTCTTCCCATGGGCCTGGAAGCTGTGCTAGGAACCCCAGCAACACATCCCTCCTCCCAACAGCTCCAGCATCCCCCCAGCCAGGACTTGCACAGCCCCGCCCTGTTTCCAAACCCCAGATCCCAGTGATCTGCCAGGACCTGCTCGGTGCCCCGGGGCTGTTCCCACAGAGCTGGGATCTGAGAGTGGATTTAGTCCAGGAGGAGCCAGTCCTCTCACCCCTCTCTCGACTCCAGAGGGATGGCAGCTTTGTGAGCTGCTCTGTGACCACAGTTGGGCCTGGCTTTAGTTTCAGTTTAGTAAAACACGATTTGGAAGGTATTTACCTTCCTCAGCTTCTACCAAGGAATATTTCTGCTGAGGAAGTAACATGCCCAGATTTTTTTCTCCTCTCTCTCTCTTACCACTGTAAGTTGAGCTGAGACACAATGGATCAAAAGCCAAAGGGAATGCTAAGAACTGACCCAGCAGCTCCTCAACGCCTGGCTTTGATACAGGTCACACCACTGATGTGATAAATCATGGAATTGTTTGGGTTGGAAAAGATCTTTAAGATAGAGTCCAGCTCTTATCCCAGCACCGCCAAGCCCAAGCTGAAGCTATAAAGCACCTGCTCCCAACAGCCACTTGGAAGTTTGGGCACTGAAAGGGGTATAATTCCTAATTAAGGCTTTTGGAGCAGCCAGGGAGGAGGGAATGGAGCTGGAGAACTCCCACCAAACAAACTCAATCAGGGAATAAGGTGTATCAGATTCAGTGGTGCTGCCTGAAACAATAAACTTTGCCAGACTAATTCCAGGGAGACACAAAGGGCAAATCCCATGGAAATATAAGCAGTTGGAAAACCCAGCAAAGGGGATTTCTGGGAAACCCTGGAAGCCCTGCCAAGTGTGGGCAGAGGAAGCAGCTGTGCCCTCCCAAAAATAGTGCCACTTGTATTTCAGATTAAGTGGAACTTGAAAAAGACACCCCAAAAAGCTGGAAAAGCACAGTCTGAATCTCCTTGTTCCCAGTGAGTCCTGGCCCCAGCTCCACAGGCTGGCTCCTGGTCAGACACCCCTCACAAACAGCTCTGAGAACAAACACAGACCTTGCTGGGCCTCTCCTCATCCCACACACTTCCAATCCCTTCCACCCACCTCCTTCACCTCCATATGCTGAGGCTGCATCCCTCCTTCCCCCCCTCGGATCCCTGTGTGTACAGAGCCAGCTATTCCTCATCCTTCAACACCACAAGCTTCCAAAAAGCCAATTTGGGTTTGTTTTCCTTCTTTTTTCATGCTTAAAATGAGGCCCTGAGTACAAAAAAGTGATCAAACCTACTGATCAAACCTACAGTGTCACTCGTGTGTCCTGCTGACTCTCCGAGCATTCCTGGGACATCCTGTGTGTGCAGAGATCATCGAATCCCACAATTCCAGGATGGTTTGGGTGGGAAGAGACCTTAAAGCTCATTTCGTTCCACCCCCCTGCCATGGACAGGACACCTTGTCACTGTCCCAGGGTGCTCCAAGCCCTGTCCAACCTGGCCTCGGACACTCCCAGGGATGGGGCAGCCACAGCTTCTCTGGGCACCCTGTGCCAGGCTCTCCCCACCCTCCCAGGGAAGAATTTCTTCCCAGTATCCCCTCTAACCCTGCCCTCTGGCAGTGGGAAGCCATTCCCATTGTTCTGTCACTCCTGGCCCTTGTCCAAAGCCCCTCTCCAGCTTTAGGTACTTGAAGGAGCTCTAAGGTCTCCCCCGAGCCTTCTCTTCTCCAAGCTGTACATTCCCAGCTCTCTGATCATGCTGCATTGGGAATTCCAGACTGATCAGGAAACGTGCCAGCTCCAGTCCTGTCTCATCCCACACCCAGACAGCTCAAGGAAGCACTGATGGCAGGACAGGGAAGCTGGGAAAGGGACAAGAAAGATAATAGAGCTCCTCCCCTCCTTATCCTGCTCACAGCAACCTTGGAATGGTGATTTCCCTTACAAGTCACTCCTTTCGGTGCTGGGAAGAAGGATTTCAAAGCCACAAATATCTCTGAAAGTCCTTAAGGGAGGGAGAGGAGGAGGGGAAAAAGAGGAAGGGGGGAAAGGAGTGGGGGGAAAAAAGGGGGTGGAAGAGAGGGATAAAAGAGGAGGGAGAAAAAGAGGAGAGAGAGAAAGAGGGGAGAGAGAAAGAGGGGAGGAAAAAAGGGGGTGGAAGAGGAAGGGAGGGATAAAAGATGAGGGGGAAAAAGAGGAGGAGGGAAAAAAAGGAGGGTGGGAAAAAAGAGGAGGGGAGAAAGGAGGGGAGGGAAAAACCCACTCAGAAATAATCTAGGTTTTATCCAGCATCATGTCGGGGAATTCAGGCCAGAAGTGGCATTTGGGAACACGAGGAGACGTGCAGGACTAGAGAAAGGTTGATCAGGAACTGTGCTAATTGCCCATGAGACTGCAGATAATTACCTACAGCTTCCACAGGCTGGGATCTACCTGAAATCTGGGAAAAGTATCAAAACTAGGAACGAGAACACTTCAATGCATTATGTGCTTGGTGACATTTCCAAATATATTGAAAATCTGGAGATGTGTGAAATGGAAATATGCTTCACACTCACCCTGCTGAACCCCAAAGAGGGGTTTAGATGGGACATTGGGAAGGAATTCCTCCCTGGGAGTGTGGTGAAGCGCTGGAATGGAATGCCCAGAGAAACTGTGGCTGCCCCATCCCTGGGAGTGTCCAAGGCCAGGTTGGACGGGGCTTGGAGCAACCTGGGATAGTGGAAGGTGTCCCTGCCCATGGCAGGGAATAGAATGGGATGGGCTTTAAGGTCCCTTAATCCTGGGATTCCCTGATTCTGGAGCCTCTCTGCTCTGGAGCCAGGCTGAGAGAGCTGGGAATGTTCATCTTGGAGAGAAGAAGGCTCCAGGGATGGAGACCTAAGAGCCCCTTTCCAGTGCCTAAAGGGGCTCCAGGAGAGCTGGAGAGGGACTTTGGACAAGGGAAGGAGGGACAGGACACAGGGAATGGCTTCCCACTGCCAGAGGGCAGGGATGGATGGGATAGTGGGAGCTAATGTGAGGGTGGGGAGGCCCTGGCACAGGGTGCCCAGAGCAGCTGTGGCTGCCCCAGCCCTGGAAGTGTCCAAGGCCAGGTTGGACGGGGCTTGGAGCAACCTGGGACAGTGGAAGGTGTCCCTGCCCATGGAATAAGATGGGATTTAAGTTCCCTTCCCCAGCTGTGCACAGAGGTCCCAAATGCTTCTCCATGGCACTGGCTGGAGGCAGGAGCTGGGAGCCACGGAGCCATTGCTCACCTCAGAGGGAATGACAAATGGGAAGTTGCAAAAAGGCAAGTTAAAAAAATAAATGTTTGCAATATTCCACAAAATCCAGGGTGGCTCCAGGGGGCTTTATCAGACTGTGCTGGGAAAGGCACTGAGCATTTCCACACCAGCAGCTTGGACCAGGAGCTACTCAAGTGTTATTTAAAAAAAAAAAAGAAAGAAAATACGGAAAACACGACGATTCCAGGAGAGATTGTCTGGATTAGTGTTATCCTCCACCTCCTCTCCTCCCACACCACCTCCGGCCTGTCAGGGCAGTGCTCTGACAGGCAGGATCTCTGCCTGCTCAAGGGAAAAGTGCCCAGTGATGCAGGAAACAGCAGGAAGGGGAGTTTCCAGAACAATTCCCTGCTGAAATGCTCGGCTCTCTGCCACAGCACCCTTGCTCTTGATGCCACCCAATTTTCACAAGCAGTTACTTGTCTGTTCTTCTCTTCCTCCATTCCACGTGTCTCAGCCCCGGAATCTGATGTGGAGCCAGAACTGGTCTGGAAGCACAGCACAAAACTGGATTTCAGCTGGAAAACCAGCAAATGGGGCATGGATTCAACAGCTTCAATGAAGTTTCAGTGCTGTTTGTAGGAGATAATGAGAGGAACAGGGAAGTGAAATTCCCAAGAGAAGTGGGACAAAGCCTATGTCATCCCACCACAAAAAGGGATGCAGGACATCCATCCTCGGTGGTCGGGCACTGGAACAGCTCCCCAGGGAATGGTCACGGCCCCAAGGCTGCCAGAGCTCAAGGAACATTTGGACAATGCTCTCATCCATGGAAAAAAATCCCCCCAAACACAGGGTGGGATTTTGGGATGTCCTGTGCAAGGCCAGGTCCCTTCCAGCTCAGGATATTCCATGATTCTAAGCACGAACAAGGGAATTTATTGCGGAACACCAGAGACAAGGCAGGTCAGGAGCCATGTGTTGAGGGGGAGGAAAATTCTGGGAATTCTGCAAGTCCTGTGGAAGAGCCAGCCCTTTACTGGCCTGAATTTGCCACGAAGAAATGAACCCACTGGCAGCGTTTCCCAACCGCGGAGTTGCCGAGCTGCAGATGCACAATGACGTTGCTTTGGTGCAACTTCCTGTGGTTTCGGGACAGGAAGCTGAATTTTCCGGGGCACTTCTCAAGAAATGCCTGGGTGGCTCACCCCGGGTGCAATGGCCCTATTCCAGCCAGACCTGCACCCAGACCTGGACACGGGTGGGTGGCAAATATCCAGGAACAGGAAGAACCCTCCAAAATCCCACCTCTGGAAGGCAGTTGGGTCAAGCAGGTCGCGACAAAAGCAGGATAACACCATCTTTTCCCAATCTGCTCCATTTCTCCGGCTGCCTTCATCCTCCTCCTCTTCCAAAGCCATCCAGACACAAAAATTCATGGCATTCGGCTCTTGTGAAGCCACCTCAGCATGGGCAGGAAACTGAGAAAGGACTTGGATTCAGCAGCTTCCCCGTTCCAGCTCCAGGATCCCAACTCGGCTTTGACCAGCACCAGACACACAACGAGGTTCCTCCTTCAGCTCCATTGCTGCTCTCTGCCCAAGTCCTTCAGCCTTCCTCCTCCTCTTCACATCTTTCCATTAAATCATTCCTTCCTTTCCCCCTCCTCATCAATCCCTTTCCTCCCTTGGAACCTGGATTTCCTCCTTTCCTGCTGCAAAGGCACGCACAAATCCAAGAAATCTCCTGTCAGCCCTTCCCTTGATCCAAACCCCTGCCAAGGTGCTGCAAATTTAGAAGGATTCTGCCTTATTTTCAAACTCATATATGCTCTGAACAGCAAAACCCTGCAGGCAGCGAGCTGTGGCACAGCTAAAGCTTCTCCACAAAGCTCTTCCCAAGTAATTTTTCCAAGTTTTAAAGCTTAAATTGAGATGCATTTTCAGCTAGAAATGCTGAACCCCAAAATCACCTTTCAGAGTATCAAATATTTGTTGTAGAGAGACCAAGAATGTGAGTTTAAAAAGAAAAAAAAAAAGAGGAAAAAAACCCAACAACTGATTTGCTCATTAAAGGAACAGTTTCCCCTTCCTGCACTAACCTTCCCTTGGAAAAAGATGAGGCATTTCATCAAAAATTCCATTAGCAGCCTGTTTATCTACTCGGAACCTTCCAGTTGTTCTGCAGCCGCATTGATTTTAGGACCAGGACACGAAGATTTTAGAATCAGAACAGTTTAGAGGTAGCATTGCCTGTGAGGTGCCAGGCACAGGGACAGGAGGAAAGGGAAAGCTGTAAGGAGAAAACTGGGAATATCGACCTGCCAGGTGAGGGGATCCCATTCTGGAAATTGCTGAATGTCAGGGAAGTGGCACTTTAAGCTTTAGGAGTGTTGCTCCCCTGTGCAGGGACAATGGAGGTGACACAGCCAAGCTCCTGCCACTTCCATGGAATCCCAGAATCACTGAGCTTGGAAAAGACCTCCAGGATCATGGAGTCCAACCACTGACCTTGTCACCAGCCCTGAACAGAGCACTGAGTGCCATGTCCAGTTGTTTCATGAACGCCTCCATGGATGGGGACTCCAAACCTCCCAGGGCAGCCCATTCCAAGACCTGAGCACCCTTTCCATGCAGAAATTCCTCCTGGTGTCCAACCTGAGCCTCCTCTGGCACAACTTGAGGCTGTTCCCTCTCCTCCTGTCCCTGTTCCCTGGGAGCAGAGCCCGACCCCCCCGGCTGCCCCCTCCTGTCAGGGAGTTGTGCAGAGCCACAAGGTCCCACCTGAGCCTCCTTTTCTCCAGGCTGAGCCCCTTTCCCAGCTCCCTCAGCTGCTCCTGGTGCTCCAGCCCCTTCCCAGCTCCGTTCCCTTCCCTGGACACGTTCCAGCCCCTCAATGTCCTTCTTGTCACGAGAAACCCAAAACCGACTCCAGGGTTGGAGGTGGGGCCTCAGCAGTGCCCAGTGCAGGGGATGGGCACTGGATGGGCCTGCTGGACACTGTTCCTGATCCAAGCCACGTGCCTTTGGCCTCTTGCCTCCCTGGGCACACCCGTGCCCATGTCCACCTTAACACAAGATGCCAAGTTTCTTCCATGAAACCAGCAAATTTATCAAAAATCACATTTTTCAAAATTACATTAAATCCCTCCCTGTGAGGGTGGGCAGGCCCTGGCACAGGCTGCCCAGAGCAGCTGGGGCTGCCCCATCCCTGGCAGTGTCCAAGGCCAGGCTGGACGGGGCTTGGAGCAGCCTTGGACAGTGAAAAGGTGTCTGGGCCCATGCAGGGGGCGGAACGAGATCTCTAAGGTCCCTTCCAGCCCAAACCGCTCCAGGATTAAATTCAGCAAGGCACAAAACAAGGAATGTGGGGCTTTCCCCAATGCCCCACAGAGGGAAGACAAACAGCACTACATCGCCCCGTGAGCCCAGCCCAGTGTCACCCAGTCAGACCAGTGCAGACAGGACCTTCCCACCCAGTCCCACCCTGCTCCAGCCACACCGGCCCCTTCTGGACCACCACGGGAGCTGGGAAGAGCCCAGGAGCTGGTAACGGTTCCTTACTAGGACGCGGAATCGTTCAGCTGGTATTCCCTGGATCTGCTGAAGCAGGCCTGCACTCCAGGGTCTCTCCAGAGCCGTTTGATGACTCCAGCCAGCTCAGCCGTCATCATCCCCTCCTCCGCGCTCCCTGCCAGCACGAACAGCTGCCGGGCATCGTCCTGCAGGACAGGGAACACATCATTCGGGATGTCCATCCACGGAGACCTTCCCCACCAACAGCAAGGTTCAACATCTCGGGATCTAATTAATCACTGCTTTAATTAATCTCAGTCCAGTCCATCCAATTTTCTCCCAAAAGTCACGGAGTTGTTTACCTCCTGCAGCCTGAAAGGGAAATTTTGGGGAAGAAGCTCAAGGCTGTGGGGTGAGATGCCCTGATCAGGGATGGCCACAGAGCTTCCATGGGGATCACAGCTCCGGAGGCACCATTCCCACCAAAACCATAGGATTTCAGTAATTTGGAGCAGTGTTTCAGAGAAAAGGTGGGAATGCTGATGTGCTGCTACAGACCAGTGAAATGAACTAGAAGTTTTACCTGGGAAACCTCTGTTGGTGTGGCACAGCACAGGGAAAAGGGAAAAAAAGTGAGTTCTGAGAGATGATGGGATCAAAGCTTTGAGGATTTGCCTTTGGTTGCTAGAGCTGTCGGAAGTGAGGGAGACTGATTCCTTAATAAAACACTTCATCAGGAGATGGGATGGACTGATCAGGATCTGAGCAGGAAAAATCCCCCTCAGAGCAGGACCCGGCTCTTGTCCAAGTTATCCAGCAGATTAGGACAGGGAACCCCACGCTGCCCTATAGCTCTCTCTGCTTTTATTCCTACCCTGATCAGACCTGTCAGGTCCTTCTGGGAGCTGTGAGAGACCTTCCACTATCCCACGATTCTCCTCCTAACACTGGCTCCTCTCCCCTCAGCCCCAAACACCCCTGGGCATGTGCCAAGCTCAGGGTACCAATCCCAAATCCACTTTATCGAGGTGTTCTGGATCTCTGTAGGTCACTCCATGGTTTGATGCATTTTGTTACCCTTGGCCTTTTCCTGGGAAAGCGTGGCAAGGTTTTTGCCCTTCAGGATGGCAAAAATTGATGGCATTCAGCTCTTGTGAAGCCACCTCAGCATTCGTGGCTTTGACAAGCACCAGGAAAGGTGGAAGAGAACTCCAGGAGGATTTGGAGCAGCAGCTGAACAACAGCCAGGGTGAACATGTGAGGGCAGACGTGCCCTTTGGCCAGGACTTGGAATCATAGATCCAAAATAAATACCATAAATTCAAACTATCCGGGGCTGGACCAACTGTGGCATGAGGCAGAACAGTCACAGTGCAGCCCTGTGCTGACACAATTCCTTTCTCCTGCACATTTCCAGGAGTCCCTAGTTCCCACTCCGTGCCTTTCCCACCACCACAAGGATCAAGGCTTCCTGACTTCCAGCTCAAAGTGCTGGACATAAATGCAAGAAACAGGCCAGGGAATGGGCAGAGCTAGAGGGGAGGGGAAAAGCAGAGCCTCAAACCTCCCAAAATTTCAAACTCAAAATTCCCAAATAATTTAGAGAAAGATTTTGGGGGTTTTTTTTTTTTGGTTTTTTTTTTTTTTTTTTTTTTTGAGCATTCAAACCACTAAAGGTTCTTATCCAGAACCTCAGTAAAATACTGATGTTTTGTACTGACAATACACCAAAGTTATGACAGGTTTTTGCTACTTTATCTTGTAACAAATGTATTCTGCCCCGGACTGAAATTCTAGGATTCACTAACACAATTCAGACTAAGGAAATAAATGGAATACTCACTGCTCTGGCAACTTCCCCAAAGTCTATCTTTAGCCTCCCCATGGCTCTGATGATGGCGATGATGGATTGGATGGTGTTGCTGTACACAACCACTTTATACTGTTTGCATTCCTCCTCTGAGTAGCCATCCTCATGGATAATCCTGGAAAGAAACCAGGTTATTATTCCCAAGCCAAACCAGAAGGGCACCACACATTTCTTATCCCATCTCACACAAAAACAAAGGCTTCAGCCTGCACTCACTTACTTCATCTGCTTCACGATGGTGCTTTTCCCAGACTCTCCAGCACCTGAAAAGCACAAAAACCAACCAGTTAACCATATGAAACTGAAAGGAAAAGCACAATGTGCCACAGAGAAGCTGATGGGGTCTGGAGTAGGGTATTCCTTGTGCATTGCTGCTGGTAGTAGAGTTCCACTGTACTGTCCTGGCACATCCTTCCCAGATTTTATTTACAGATCCCCACAGTCACCATGAGTCCATCTGCTAAAAAGCCCTGGAATTTCTCAATTTTCAGAGGTCAGCAAGGGCAGTCAACTGGGAGGAAGGTTTGAAGAACTGGGATGAGGATTTATCCAACAGAGCAGCTCCCATCCCTCACTCCAGGCCAAGACAGCCAAAAGTGCATCAGCATCACCAGATACTCCCACCTGAGCTGGACAGGGAAGGCCTTGAACACAGGTGGGAAGTGACCCTCTGGGCACGGGATGATTTCCAGTGAAATCTCAGAGCTGCAGGCACGTCTGCATCCCAAGAGCCTTCCTTCAAGGAATGGCAAGAATACCTGGCTTCCAAACCTCTGCTTGGGGGGGGCAGTTATCCCTTGGGGGG
>VZRQ01002278.1:29462-42246 GCA_013397975.1 Machaerirhynchus nigripectus
AGTGTGACGGTGGCAGTTATCCCTAGAGAGGGGTCAGTTATCCTGGGGAGGACAGTTCACCCTTGAAGAAGGGTCATTTATCCCTAGAGAGGGGTCAGTTACCCTTGAAGGAGGGTCATTTATTCCTGACTGCAAAAACCCAGCAAGTTCCCTGTTTTAACTAGTTTTTTGTCCCAGATCCCAGAGCACTCCCAAACCAAGTCCATCCTGTATGGCTCAGGGCAGTGGACACCTGCCCTGGGACTCCAAACCCTCAGTTATCCTGGTTTATGGAGCCAAGCAGAGCTGCCCACATGCCTGTCCCAGCTGGGAGCGTGCCAAAGGCATGCAGGATGTTCCTGAAGTCAGCAGAACTCCAGGACTTCACCTCATGTGGCAGCAGGAGCTCAGCACCAAGGAGCTGGCTCTGCCGCTGCCTGAGGGCTCCTCGGCCTCAAGACTCCCCGAGCTGCACAGCTGGGCTGGCTGCAGGCAGGGAATGATGCTGGACCTGCCTGGATTTGGATAGATGACTCAGGTCAGCTCAGATGGAATAAAACACCTCTAGAATTCCAGACTGGTTTGGATTGGGAAGGACCTTAAATCCCATCCTGTTCCACCACCTGATGGGCAGGGACATCTTCCACTATCCCAGGTTGCTCCAAGCCTCGTCCAACCTGGCCCTGAACACTTCTAGGGATGTGGCAGCCACAGCTCCCTGGGCACCCTGTGCCAGGGCCTCACCACCCTCACAGGGAACAATTCCTTCCCAATATCCCAACTATTCCCGCCCTTTGTCAGTGGGAAACCATTCCACTTTGTCCTGTCACTCCATGCCCTCGTCCAAAGTTCCTCTCCAGCTCTCCTGAAGCCCCTTTAGATCTCAGGTCTCCCTGGATCCTTCCTTTCTCCAGGCTGAACATTCCCAGCTCCCCCAGAGCAGCTCAGGGTTTGTGGTCAGATGTGAAAACATTAACACTCTGTGGACTCAGCACTTCCACCCTGGGAGGACACAAATCCTTTTTTATTTCCCACGGCCACCCTCCACATTCCCAGGATCCAAGTGCTGCAATTTCAAATCTCGGGTGTCCCCACACAGCCCCGGATCCAGACTGAGAAGGGACTTTTGAAATGACCTCTCTGGTTCCGCCTTCTCAGAATCACACTCACTGTTGTTTCCCCCTTAGATTACCCCAAAATAACCTCCCGCCGCAGCCTGGCTGTTCTACCTGTCACCAACCCCATCAGATCCAGCCCTGCCAATACAACACTAACTCCAACCACATTCCTTTAACCCCTTCTCTTCCCCTCTCAACCCCAAACTGCTGGGTAGAGCAGGAACTCCCCTCTCCAAGGTTACTCACACCTTACTTCAAAAGGACGAGCAGAGGGAGAAAGTAGGAACCCACATCCTCCCAACTGTCTCCTCACCAACACACAACCCCAAACTGGCTCCTCAGCCACAGCCAAGCAGCGAGTTGTTATTCCTAAAGAAGTTTTTCCTGTTGTTCCAGGTTTTCTCTCTCTCTCTCAGGCAAGAGCCACCCAGACAAGGTATGTCATTAACACTCACTGAAAAACATCTCCCCTCCAGCTCCAGCTCTGGAAGGGAAGGCTGGAGCTCCTGCTGGGATGGCCCAGGAGATGGGCAATGCCAGGAAAAAAAGGTACTGACCATGTCTAGTCTGACACAGAGGAACGGCTTCCCACTGACAAAATGAGGATTAGATGGGTATTGGGAAGAAATTCTGTGAGGGAGGTGAGACCCTGGCACAAGTGTCCAAGAGAAACTGTGGCTGCCCCATCCCTGGAAGCTACCTGGTTTAATGGAAGGTGCCTCTGCCCATGGCAGGGGGTGAGATGAGCTTTAAGGTCCCTTCCCACACAAACAGTCCTGGGATTCCATGATTCTGGAGCCCCTCTGTTCTGGAGCCAGGCTAGGAGAGCTAGTGGTGTCCAGCACGGAGAAGAGAAGGCTCTGGGGAGATCTTAGAGCCCTTTACTGTGCCTAAAGGGGCTCCAGGAGAGCTGGAGAGGGACTGTGGTCAAGGGCCTGGAAGGACAGGAGAAGGGGGAATGGCTTCCCACTCCCAGAGGGCAGGGATGGATGAGATATTGGGAAGGAGCTCTTCCCTGTGAGGGTGGGGAGGCCCTGGCACAGGGTGCCCAGGGAGCTGTGGCTGCCCCATCCCTCAGGTGTTCAGGGTCAGGTTGCATGGGGCTGGGATAGTGGAAGGTGTCCCTGCCCATGGCAGGGAGGGTGGAATGGGATGACTGAAAGGTCCCCTAATTCCACTCCCAATCATCCTCTAATTCCACTCCCAGTCAATCATTCCCGTTTTACTCTTCCTTTCTGGACCTAATTTCAACATCTCTGGGTCTCATTTCTGCCCTTTGATGCTTCTCTAAACACTTGCAGATGTTCACACTGGACAAGCTGCTATTCCCCTTTTTCCAACCCACTGGAAAGGGTTTGCATGAAGTGATCCATACTGGACCAGCTTGGCAGCTTTTACCCTGCACCCTTTGTTCCCAGCTCTGGATACCCCCATGTGAGGTATTTTCATCCAGTGTGGCTGAATCCTTCAATAGGATGATAAAAAATGGGAATTTAAATGCTACTGAAACACTGCTTCAACCTGCAGCAAACTGATGCTTCACACTAGAAATCCACATCAAGAGTGGATAGAGTTACACTGGAATTCTTACAGATTCCTCAGGCAAAGCCTCTGACTCTGGAATCTTAGGCAGGGACTAGATGGGGAGCCAGGAAGACATCAAAGATAATGAGACGTCAGAGTGGATTTGAACCCACAGAAATCTGGGTGTTCCTGGGGCATTTCTGCCTGTCAAAGGAAAAGCAAACCTTTCCCTACTGCTCCCACCAGCACGGCCAGACAGGGATCACGTCCTGCCACAAGAAACCAGGGCTGACCTCAGCGTGAATGGCGTAAACCCACGGAAAAAACTGCTGCAGAAGCCTTAACTTCTCTTTTCCCAGAATAGCAGCAAGGAACCTCCTCGTCCCACCCTGTACACAAAGAGCAGCTCATCTGTTACAGGGATTGTCCCACTCGATGGACACACTGGGCAAGGATTCCACAATGTCCCTGTTCACCTATTCCCTCTGGAAACCAGATGCAGCCAGCAGGCATCCCAGCTCCTGAAAACCCCCACACCTCACCCAGTACATCCCAGTAACTCCCCAGACCACCCAGTATCATCCCAATAACATCCCAAACCATCCCAGTAACATCCCAGTAACACCCCAAGTGCTTAGGGAAAAGCTCAGCACGTAAGTGCTGGAATTCCGTCTCCAAGGGTGGCAATCCCTGCACAAGTTCCTACAGCCAGACCCCTTCTCCCTCCGGAGCAGGAGGGAATTGGAGCAGCTTTCCAGCTGTATCAGCGCTGGCCCTGGGAAAGCAAAGGGTACAAAGCGGGGAAATTATCATCCAACCACTTCCCCCAAGGAAGCCAGAGGATTTCCTGGAGCAGGAGATGGGAAGCGAAGCAACTTGGCATGGCCACGCGATGGAGATTACAGGGAAGAGAGCAACAAAGCACAGCTTGGACTGGGAATTCCAAGGGAGGAATTCCACACAACCCTAGATTTCTGCTTTAAAAATTCTCCAAGGAGGTAGGTCAGACTCCATACATCTTCCAGACACGAGCATCCAGTTTTCTGCTCCAGAAGGTCCTAAAAATCCTATTTTCAGTGCTTTTTTCCCCTGAAGTTGAACCAAAACTGCATTAAACTGTACTTCAGGAAAGGAGTTCCACACACACACAATTAAGGGAAAAAGCCCTGGGACATCTGCAAGTTTCTGAAGAGAAACCAGGTCACTGCTGAAACAAATCCTTCCGGGGACAGAGCAAGGATGCACACGGAAAATCCATTAAAGTACAAGTGAGGAAGATAAAACTGAAGGGCCTGACATGGGTGTGTGGCTTGGACCTCCAGCAACAGTCAGTTCAGAAACTCTGCAGGGATTTGGCAGGAACTCCATGAGCCCATTCCTGAGGTGCTGCAACCCTTGGTGAGCTCCCAAATCCAGGGGTATTTCTCAGCAATTCCAGCATCCCCTGTTAAACAGCTCAGGAATAACCCCAGGTGCTCACTTGAAGCTCCAGGGGTGAGTTACAGACCTGGGAGTGTGACAGGACCCTCCATATGAGGAGCAGGCTGAAAGCAATGCTGGATCATCTGGCTGTGGTTACAGCTCCCAAATCCCACACGGAACCAGCCCCCCCGAGACAGGCTGAAAGGGGCCAAAACAACAGCACAACCAAGTTGGGAGGAATCCAGGTTCAAAAATATCCAATGGCTTTAGAGCCACTGGAAGCATGGAGCAGGAGCTGTTCAAATCACCCTAAACCCCAATGGATATCTCCCTGATAAACAGATGTTTCCTTTATTTAACACCCACCCCACAAGGAACATGGACACCTCCCCTTACCCACCAACACCCTCCTTAGTTTTCCACAGCACTGCATTCCTGAACTGTATTCCATGAGGAATATCTCCCCAACAGCCTCTGGCATCCCGTGGACCTGTGCAGCCACAGTTGGGGAAAGCTGAACTATCAAACCCTCATCCTCTTCACTACTTCCCTCCTTCCAACCTCCTTGTGTGGAATGCATATCCCAACACCCTGACCTTCCTAGAGCTGCCATCCCTGATAACACAGATCCCACATTCCCTTGCTGAGGTTTTTTATTTCAATGGACACCTAGAAAACTCTTGGATACCACAGAATCACGTGCAGCAAGAGAACTGCACTGCGAAACAGGAAAAAGGGAAAAACACTGGACAAAGGAGCAGCAGTGTTGTACCACCAGCCTTGAAACACCCAGCTATTGTTGGAAAAGTCAACAGGAACCAGGAGAGATCAGGCTGACACTTCTAATTCCACAAGAATGATGGGGAAAAACAATATATTCAAATAAAACATGGCACATGGGCTGGTTCCAGCCTCACTCCAGAGGGAAGAGGAGCCAGTGGCACAGGATAAACTACGTGAGGCTGTCACTGCCTCCGGAGGAAATCAAAATGGAAGCTTGGGCAAGGAATGGCACATTGGAAACAGAAGCAACACTAGCCCTGGGATCACTTCAGTGAAATTCCAAGCACTGCTGGGCCTGCTGGAGCACATGGGCTGAAGCTGACATGGCTTTTCCCACCAAAAGGTACCTGGAACATGCACAGGAAGAGCAGTGGCCCCAATGCAAGATTTAGAATCATAGAAGGAATCGTGGAGTGGTTTGGGTTGGAAAGGACCTTAAATCCCATCCCATTCGACAACCTGCCACGGGCAGGGACACCTTCCACTATCCCAGGTGGTTCCAAGCCCCGTCCAGCCTGGCCTTGGACACTTCCATGGATGTAGCAGCCACAGCTTCTCTGGGCACCCTGTGCCAGGGCCTCCCCACCCTCACAGGGAAGAATTCCTTCCCAGTATCCCATCTATCCCTGCCCTCTGCCAGTGGGAAGCCATTCCCTCTCATCCTGGCACTCCAGGTCCTTGCCCCAAGTCCCTCTCCACTTCCCTTGGAGCCCCTTTAGGCACAGTAAGGGGCTCTAAGATCTCCCTGGAGCCTTCTCCAGGCTGAGCATTCCCAGCTCCCAGCCTGGCTCCAGAAGGGGTTTTCCTTTTTGCCTTGAAACTATTGGAGCCTCAACCCTGTTTTAATTAAAGGCTTTGACCATGTAACAACTACTTTAGAGCTTAGAAACATCCCATGACCATTCGGAAGGCTGAAATATCTCCAGGAATTCTGCACCACTCCTGGGAAACATCAGGCTGGAGGAACCTGCACCTGTCCCCTACACCCAGACCTGAGTGAGCACTGATTGTTCTGAGAAATTCCTTAAGGAGCTGCTGAAATAGCCACAAACCAGCAGCAAACACCCCTCTGCTGCCCCCCTGAAAGTGTTTCAGGCCAGGTTGGATGGGGCTTGGAGCAACCTGGGATAGTGAAACGTGCCTGTGCCCATGGCAGGGGATGGAACGGGATAAGCTTTAAAATCCCTCCCAGCCCAAATCATCCTGGCATTCTATGAGCACAGATCCAGCCCAGACCTCAGATTGAAATTTGTTTTTCCAGCTCTTTGATCTCCCCCAGGAGCGTTTTGAAGGAATTACGGCTGTTGTTGAGCAGCATGGCTGGAGAGCCCCATGGAGAGGCCTCGTGTGGCTCTTGGATGAACATCAAACCACCCTTTCTGGCCTCCTGGGCACCCCCTGATCCCGACAGCTCCTCATCCACACTCTTAGGGGGTTATAGAATCATGGAATGGTTTGAGATGGGAGGGGCTGTAAAACTCTTCCCATCCCACCCCTGCCATGGGCAGGGACACCTTCCACTAGACCAGGTTGCTCCAAGCCCCATCCAGCCTGGCCTGGAACACTTCCAGGGATGGAGACCTTAGAGCCCCTTCGAGAGCCTTAATGGGCTCCAGGAGAGCTGGAGAGGGACTTTGGACAAGGGATGGAGGGACAGGACAAGGGGGGATGGCTTCCCACTGCCAGAGGGAAGGGTTAGATGGGATTTTGGGACGGAATTCTTCTCTGTGAGGGGGCGGAGGCCCTGGCACAGGGTGCCCAGAGAAGCTGTGGCTGCCCCTGGATCCCTGGAAACATCCAAGGCCAGGTTGGACAGGACTTGGAGCAGCCTGGGCAAGTGGAAGGTGTCCCTGCCCACGGAATGAGATGAGCCTTAAGGTCCCTTCCAACTCAATCAATTCCAGGATTTCACGATAAATGGATGTGCTTGGAGATATGGGATAAAAAGGCCAGTTTTGGTGTCTTTGGATCCAGGTCTGGGTGGCACCAGCAGAGGAACAGCCAAGCAAGGCCTGTAAAACGGGAGCTAGATGCTAAAGCAACAGGTAACTCAGAAAGAGAGGGAACAGTGGGAAGAGCTGGGCTTGGAAAAGATATTCCTTAGTTTTCCTGTTTATCAAGTGACATCTTGTGCTGGGGCCATTTTTAGAAGTCAAACATCCACTGAATTTCCTGCAGGGACAACAATCCTGAGCTGTTCCAAACACGCAGCCGGGCTCTCCCTGCCCGGCAGCTCCTGCTGAGGGATAAACTCATCCCCCAAACACCGGCAGCTTACAGGGACCCCAAACCACTGAGCTCCAGGAGGCCAACCTTGTGTGCCAGCATTCCCAGTGTTAGTTTGTAAAGCTGACCCAGGCAGTGCCACCCCGGTAACCAGAGAAGGTTAAAGGAGGCGCTGAAGTGACCGAACACCAACTGGGAAAACATGAAACAAGAGCCAGGCATCGGATCCCCAGGAACAAAGGAGACAGCGCAGGGATCACCACACAGAGCGTGCTGGAAAAATAATCAGCATGTGTCCCTCCTTTCAGCTCCAAACCCCATTTAAGTCATTAAAAGACCATTTTTCAATCCCACCTCTGCAGGGAACAAGTGCTTGCTGCATCCCAGGAGGAGCAGGCACAGCTCTGCTCACTCCAAACTTCCAGAAGATTAGATCCACATCTAATTTAAAAAATTCCTCTTTACAGCTCCCCCTGCTCTCCCGAGAAAAGTTATTTCAATGCTCTGCCTCAGAATTTAATGAAACTTGAACTATATCCAGAGGGCTCTTGGAGGATAGATGGAATGGCAATTCCTCAACCAAGCTGTCTGCTGGTAATTGTCCATCTCCAAATCCCAATGCTGGGCATGGACACTCACCCATGCGTCCTGACACGAGCATGTGATGTACACACAACACAAGGGACAGAAGAATTCCCATCTCACAGCTGGAAAATGGGATTGTGCAGAAAAGAGGGCGTTTGGTGGAACAAAATCTCTTTTCCAGGACATTAAATAATTCATGGCTGATTCCTGAAAAACTCAAGGAGTTCAGGCACTCTGGAGATAAGGAGCATTTTGCCTGCCCTGCATCTGGTTTTGGTGGGAAAAGGGCAGAACAGAAAATCAAGGGGAAGGTGCACAGAGACCAATGGAAAGGTTGGAAAACATGGGTGGAAGCTGCAGCTCCAACACCCAAGGACAGGGAAATTCCAGCCTCCAATGCAGCTGTGGAAAGACCTCCAGAAGCTCAAAGCCCAGAGAAGAGCTGTGTCTTCAAAGAGATCTGACCTGCTATCAAATTAATTATAATCATGGAATCATGGAACTGTTAAGGTTGGAAAAGCCCTCTGAGATAGAGTCCAACCGTATCCCAGCACTGCCGTGTTCACCCCTAATCCATGTCCCAAGTGCCACATCCACATGTTTTTTGAACATTTCCAGGGATGGAGACCCCACCACTGCCCTGGGAAGTCCGTGCCAGGGCTGGACAACCTTTGCCATGGAGAAATTTTCCCTGATATCCAACCTAAACCTTCCCTGATGCAATCTTGCCTGAGCCAGGTCCTTGTGTGAGGAGAATCTTCCCATGGCCACGAGTCACCAGGAACTTCCAGGAGACCCAGACACCCACAAGATCAGAGAAACAACAGCTCCCTGCAGCTTCCCCAGCACGATTCCTCCATCAGATCCTACAAGGAAGGACACCTGGGGCAGCAGCCACTGCTGGGACAGTCTCTGGAGACCAACACTCCATCACAGAGTTTCGTATCACCATTCCAAGGGCATTCAGCAGCTCCAGAGCTGAGGAGCAGCCAGGTCTAACCCCCAGATGGATCATCTGGAATAGGGATCTCTGGAATAGGGATCCAAAGCACAGCTGCTGTGCTCCAAGAAAAGCCACTTCAATTACTGATATCATTAACTGCAGCACCAGCTCTGCCTGGATTTGCATCCCCAGAAAACACTTTCCTACCTTAAACCAAAACACAACCAAACCAGTGAAGAGGAAGCTTTGGGGGATTCAGGAAAGAAAAAAGGTTGGAAAAATCAGTGTCAGGAAAAAGCCAAGGGCTCCTGGAGCAGTGGAGGAGGGTGAATTATGCAAATTAGGGTTATTTTAAAACAGACTTATGCTTTTAATTGTTTTTGCATTAATTAGCAGCACCACTTCAACATAATTACACAGAGTATCCAAACCCAGGGAAGCTGTCCAGGCTGGATAACAGGGTGTTTGGGGCAAAAACAGTCCAGTGTTGGTGCATCCACAGAGCCAGAGCCACAAAAATACCATTTACACAGGGATTTGGGAACGGGACAACTCTGGAACCCAGCTGTACCCCCTGGGGTCACACAAACCCCTGAGACACGGCCCAGAACGACAAGCCAGACCTTGGAAACAGCACTGGAAGCAGAGTGAAGGATCTGGGTTAGCTCCTAACCCAACCAGGAAGAGCTCCAGCACCCTCCTCCCTTTGGCTGCTCATCCCAGCTGGAAAAATCTGCCAGGTTTCCCTGTCAGCAGAACCAGGATGTGCCTGCCCAGGAGCCTTTTCCTGGGGGCACACGGGAGGAGAGAAATGGGAGTGAGGGCTCCTGGGCCATTCCCAGTTTGTTCCCAGCCTCCTGAGCCATTCCCAGCCTCCCAGGAGCTTCGGCTGCTGTTCCAGAGGGTGAACCCATGGTTGCTGTCACTCCAACCATGCCAGTGCCAGTGCCAGTGCCAGTTGGGCTGCCAGTGGCATTCCACCATGGAACAATAATTACATCCCACGGGGTCGTAACAACCAGGGTCAGCCATTATTCAATCCTCAGGTTTCATTTGTTTTATAAAATACCCCCAAACCTTGGAATTGCTCAACAAATTTCGGAGTTGTGAAAGGAAAGGACTTGAAATCCCTGCGGAGAAGCTGCCAGGAACAGCTCCAGGATTAACATTACCCCAGCAATCCTGCACTTATCCAGGTGCTGGGGCCACTTCCTCCAGCATGTGAACCCTCTCCCAGGTGGAAGGTGCTGAAAAAAGGCAAGCCAAAGCTCCTGGGAGAAGAGAATGCAACCGGAATTCTCTCCCCTTCCTCCCCTGCTCAAGAGAAGATACAGGTTATGGAGGAGAGAAAGGAAAACACACCCAAAGCCTGATTTGGGGATTTCTGACTTCCTGTCCTCTCCCAAATCTCCTGATTTTTGGGCTATTTGACTTCCTTTCCTCTCTTTTCCTCTCATGTTCTAAGATCTTCCAATTCTGGCTGTATTTGCCTTCCTCTTTTCTTCCTAAACCTCCTGATTTCAGGTGTATTTTACTTCCTTTCCCTCTCGTCTCCTGAATCTCCCAAACTCAGCTGTATTTGCTTTCCTCCCTTCTACCAAATCTCCCAGTTTTGGGTATGTTTGCCTTACCCGTGCTCTCCTCTCCCATATCTTCTGATTTGGGCTGTATTTTACCTCCTCTTTTCTTTCCAAATCTCCCAATTTTCAGTGTCTTTACCTTCCCCTCTCTCTTCTCTTCCTAAACCTCCTGATTTCAGGTGTATTTTACTTCCTCTCCTCTCTTCTCCCCTCTTCTCCCCTCCCCTCTCCCACCTACCTCCTGATTTTCATGTGTATTTGATTCCTCTCCCAAATCTCCTGATTTGGGCTGTATTTCACTTCTTCTCCTCTCCCAAATTTCACTGTATTTGCCTTCTTCTCCCTCTCCTCCCCCAACCCTCCAGATTCTGGGTCCATCCCTGCCTCCTCACAGCCCAGCTGGGAAGGATCCAGCTCCCTCTCCACAGGCACGGCCCTTTCCTCGCTCATCACAACTCCGCAGATCCCAAACTGGGGCAGCTCTTTTAACGGAGCTGGGAAGGGTGTGTGGACTCCAAACTTCAGGAAAAATCCACTTTTTTCACCAACCCTCTCTGAGAGGGGCAGGAACCACTCCAGGAATGACACGAGACCCTGCAGATCCAGACAATTTTATGTGGGATAAAAAACCCTTCCTCAGACAATGGGAAAATCCTCATGGACTTTTCCACTGGCTTCCAGTGCCTCACTGAAAGGATGTTCCCACTGCAGATAATTTCTCTTGGGAATTCCCTGCTCTGCTTTACCTGCACATCAAGAACTATGTGTGTGGGGGGATTCCAGCATTCCCTGGTATTCCTAGGAATCACCACCCTCAGTTTTAAAACCAGGAAATATCTGAGAGAGATTTGCAAGTGACAACCAGGTGCCAACCTGACCTGGGACCAGGTAGATCCAGAGGCAGGTCCAGATGAACATTCCGATTACTCCTAAAAAGCTCCTCACCTGAAGACACACCAGGAAATGCAAGAATTTTCCTGCCACCCAAAGCCAACAGCAACCCAAAATCAGCTGCTGCTCTGAGTTCTAAAGCCTCACCTGGTTTTTAACACATTCCAACTGATGATTGTACAATTTTTGGGATACTCCCCCCATTCCATGCTTGCTGATAAGACCAATCTCGTCCTCGAAGCTTTCGGTGCTTTGGAAAAAATGTCATACAAAAACATGAGGAAAGAACTATTCCAGGGAATGTGCAAGTGTTGCTTATTAACACCAAAACAAACACCTGGAGAACAAAGGATTCTCCTGACACACAGCCAAGAGCTTTTCCATGGACACACCAAGTACAAAGCTCGGAGCAGCTCCGGCAGGGAGCCACGAAAACGGGCTAAATGGGAAAGAAAAAGGATTCCTGGAGCAGGATGGTTCCTTAACACATCCTGCTCTAACAGGACCCACTCAGCGCTGCTTTTCGGATCTCACAGACTCCATCTGTCTCCTCCGAGACAGAAAAATCAGGATAACCAAAAATATACACCCAGACCTTGAAAAGAGAGACCAGCACAAGCAGATGGTTCATCAGCCCCGAGTGGTGCTTATAAAATGTGAGGATTTGGACAGAATTCCAGAATCCCAGACTGGTTTGGGTTGGAAGCTCATCCCAGTCCATCTCCTGCCACGGACAGAGACACTTTCCACCATCCCGGGTTGCTCCAAGCCCCGTCCAACCTGGCCTTGGGCACTTCCACGGATGGGGCAGCCACAGCTTCTCTGAGCACCCTGTGCCAGGGCCTCAGCACCCTCACAGGGAGGGATTTCTCCCCAGTATCCAATTTCCTCCTAGTATCTCATCTCAATCTGCTCCCCCAGCCTTCAGGGAGCACAGTTTGTGCCTCCTCTGAGCTCCCGTCATCACTTCCAAGAACTCCAAAACACAGATCAAACACAGCAAAACTCCACTAAAGGGAATCTGCTGCCCTTCCTAAAGGGAAATCCTCCATCCAGCTCTTCCCAGATCCTGAGAAAAAGCCAAAAGGCAGAGAATGGACAGCTCCTGTTCCCATGCACTGCATCCCCCAGGATCTCCCACCTCCGCTGGTCCCAAATGCAGGGACACCTGGAGCCGTTTTCCCCCAACTCCCTGGCCGGGAATTTAATTCCAGTCCCAGCATTCCCTCCCTTCCCTGCTCGGACCCGCGGGATGAGACCTGCCTCTCCCAGCCTTGGCCCAATCCCACCGGGGAGCGATCGCCCTCCCCCCGAGCAGCCAGGAGGGAGCACGGGGAAATTCCATAGGGACACGGAAGAGACATTCCATCGGGAAAAGCCCGAGAGCCGCATCCCAGGACAGCTCAGATCCCAAAAGGATGGGATAAGCCATGGCCTCCCACTCGGAAGGCGACCAGGGGTCCCTCAGGACGCTCCTCAGGCCCCGGGGATGCCTCGAGAACCACCTCAGCCCCCCCAGGGATCCCTCAGGACACTCCTCAGCCCCCCAGGGATCCCTCGCGATCCTCCTCATCCCCCCAGGGATCCCTCGGGATCCTCCTCAGCCCCCCAGGGATCCCTCGCGATCCTGCTCAGCCCCCCCAGGGACCCTCGGGACCCTCCTCAGCCCCCCCAGGGATCCCTCGGGACACTCCTCAGCCCCCCAGGGATCCCTCGCGATCCTGCTCAGCCCC
>VZRQ01002280.1:0-11069 GCA_013397975.1 Machaerirhynchus nigripectus
AGGGCGAATCCGGCTTCTTAGATATTCGAATTAAAATTCGCTGTTTGAATCAACATTCGCTGTCTGAATGAACATTTGCTGTCTCCTAATAGTTAACATGAGTTAGCTATTGACCACCCCTGCTTCACCATTATACTTGAGATTTTCTTTAAAAACTTTCTAACAGGTATTTAATTTATGTTAGTTGTGTGTTGGGGAGTTTTGACTGATTTTTGATGTGTTCTTTAAATATGTTTCTCTTTATGCTAGTGTCCATGCAACAGTTCATAATTCTTGTAATATTATTAGCCTGATACCAAGATTAAATTTTGGAAAAATCTACATGTCCCTGAAAATTGCCATCTAAAGCCATAAAATCATAGAATATGCTGAATTGGAAGGGACCCATCAAGATCATCAAATCCAGCTTCTGGCCCTGCTCAGGACACCCCAGGAATCATGATCTGTGCCTGCGAAAGTTGTCCAAACACTTCTTGAACTCTGACAGGCCTAGTGCTCTGAAGTCAGATGTGAACTTTGCAACCAACTGCATTTTCCACAAGTTTGAGCCTTAACTTTACATATGAGCCCTACCACACTTTGGGTTATTCAAAATATGCATTCAGATTTGCTAGTCCCATCATTTCTTCTCTGGTGTACTCTTGGAAAAGAACAGGTGATCGTATTAAAGTGCTGCAATCTAACTCTTGCAGTCTGAGTGCCCCATTGTGGGTAACAATAACAGTTCGAAAGGGGGTTCTTTTTGCTCTTCAGAATCCTTTTGATTACGCTGAAATTGCTGGTGCATAATTTAGTTCTGGTGAACGGTGAAGAGAGAATCTTTTGAAAATGAAAGAGAAAGAGGAAAACACTGATTTTCACAGAAGTGCATTAAGGATTTAAGCATACATACCCAGAGTCTGATTTTGAAGTACACTGATTGTTTTCTTCTTTTGTTGAGCATACTCAACTTCTAGTAAAATTCGGCTGAGTCTGCAGATTGTAGAAGATAAAGGTAATTTTTGGCAGGATTTCCTTTAAGAAGATCTGGCAAATATAAATAGTATAAGGTCATAAACAAAGTAATAATACTTTTGATTCCACAGCTCTCTAAAATGAATAATTCTGAAAAATATTTACAGATTACTAAGATTAAATAAAAATGTGATTTATTACGAACTTATCACAAAGAATGCTTTCTTTTGTTCTCAAAAGAAAAAAAAGAGTTCAAATGAAATATAGGACCTACAAGTTTTAATTATTAAATTCTATGCAAAAAGTTCAGTTCCTGTAAAAAGTTGTGCTCTATTTTGGAAAGCCTTTCTGGGACAGCGACAGCATACAAAACCATTGTAAAACTCTGTTTTCCATATTTCTAGATATTTTCTGAAAGTATGTCAGTTGAGTACTTTACACAGGAAAGAAACAGTGAAAAGGGATGTTATTTCTTTCTATAGCTCTCTGAGAGATGTCTCTGAAATTGTGGCTCAGCACAAACAGAGAAAGAGGACATAAAGACCTGTACCTTAGAATTTTAATAAATGTGTGATTCATTTGATTACTGATAATGGATTGACCTTAATTTCCTGTTCTAATTTGTATGACACCACTCCACAGTTATAAAGGGGAACAGCCTTTTGTTCCAGGGATCAAAATTCACTGACTCTGCTGCTGCTTTTAAAGAGCAGTTGAAGCTGTCAGCTGCAATTGGTAAAGGAGTAAACAAATAATGAGTCCTTGAATTGGGTATGATTCACTGCTGTGGGAGACTTGAAATGCTAGAGAGTATATATCCCAGTAGTAAAGCCTTAAGCAGGGCTTCACAATGTTGTCTGTATTCCTAAATGTCAGTTTTTACAGTATGGTTTTGAAGTGTTACAATGCAAAATTACTATTCTTTACAAAGAGTGGTTTTCATGAACATGTCTGTTGCACCTGCATTAATCAGGTATGAGACAACAGTCACAGAGTCACAGAAAGGCATGCGTTGGAAGGAACCTTGAAGATCATTTGGGTCCAACCCCTCTGCCTTGGGCAGGGACACCTTTCACCAGACCCCATTTCTTGGTGAACTACATCACGATGACGTGATGTGACGTGTGATCAGAGGGCAAATGCCATGATGTATTTACAATTCTCACATCAGGTGATGCTGAACCTTGGGGAATACCTTTGCTTTCCCACAAAGTCAAAGTCTAAACCCCAGGGATTGAGATTCATATTTTGGTATGTGCTCCTATGTACAACGTTGGCTCATGATGCTCTTGACTGCTGCATGCAACACTTCAGTTTACATGGATGTTCAGAAATATGGGAAATAAGTACAACAATTACACTTTTACATAAACACAAAGGGAACCTAAAAATCATTTTAACTGAAGAACAATAAGAGAACCTTTGGAAGAACTAGTCTTATTTAAAAGCTTTTATGTGAAGGTGACAGGCATCCTCTCATGTAAAATTAATGTCTTTCTTAAGTATAGTTTTGATTGCTCTGTGGCACAAAAATCTGCTGATTAAAAAACTCAATGAAAAAATTGAAATAATGAATAAAAAAATTTGCTTACTTATCATTATTTATATAGTGCAATCTTTGTGATTTGCAGCACAAAAACTTTTCCGGCAATTGTCCTATTTGTCTTTTTGAAAAGAGCAAAACTATTAGACTAGAAGATTTAGAGCAGAGGTCTTAAAAATGCATCTAGAAGCTTATGTAGCAAGAAAGTTAAAAACTTCTTTTAAAGTTATTAAATATGTGCTGCTACATCCAAGGAGCTTCTTTCCAAGCTTGTTAAACGACATTCAGAATTTGTGCCTTTGTTCCCACCAAGCCTGGAAGGCTTAGAATTTAATTTAAAATAGTAAAGTTTTATTTTCTCAAGCTCAGAGGCTCCTTAAAGCCTAAGTAATTCATAGGACAGTCAAATTTCCTTGTATATGACGTGACATAATTACCTTTAAGAAAATTTAATATGATGCCATGAACTATACTAAGTTTTCTGGCCTTCATCAACCCTTGCAGTAATTATCAGTCCCAGAAAAAGGTTTTTGGAGACAGGAATTGGTTATAAATCACTAAAAGCATTCTTGTCGTACTTTTTAATTAGCTGATTTGCAGCACTTATTAAAAGATAGATTTTCTTTTTTGGCTCCTGTCTGTCTGAAATAAGTTTGATTAGACAAAGACTTCTTGACACCTAAGAGTTGTTTTCAATCACATTTATGTGAAATAATTGCCCTTTGATATCACAGTTTAATACACAGTCTCAGTTGTGCCAGAAAAAAACTTAGAAAGCCAAACCCCAAAAGCCCCAAGCCCAGAGTACAGGGTTTCACTACAGGTTTTATACACAACCTGCTTTGATTCTGGATTCCATTGTAGGTTCAAAAGGTTGAAACAGCCTTTGTTAACATGTCAGTGTATATACACTTGAGTTTATTAAAAATCTTCCTACTTAATATTGACATTACCAGCTAGCATTTAACATTTGCTGTTAAAAAGGTGTTTATGTGAAATCCAGAGCAAAAGTGACACTAATAAAGCCTGCACTGTAATATACTGAATCTTTTAAGTCTGTTGTTTGTAAAGCAAAACTATCATTAGGATACAGCAAGGAAGTGTGCTTCATCCTGAAGATATTTTATGATGATACATCAAAGAGACTGCCTGATAAATCTGATTCTTAGGTGACAGCTGCGGAAATCTTGTCAAAGTCTTGCATTATTTGGTATACGTTGACTAGATAATGATGTGATATGGAATTTAAAGCTACTCAATAGGTGATGTAATTGGGTCTTTTTTGTTTACCAAATAAAAAATTAATTTATAGTAGGAAATAGTTACTTTTCATTATTATTAGTTTAACCAGCTCAGTTTTATATAGGAAGAATGTTTTGTGATGCAATATTTTCTTAAATTCTGTTGGTTCAATATTTAAAGTATCCCTTAGACTGGGTTAATAAAGCCTTCTGAATATATTACTGGAGGCAAGGACATCTGAGATTAAGTATACCACAAATAAAGAGGTTTTGTTACAAAGTTTGAAGCCAGTATTTTATGATATATTTCAAATTAATAGTAAATCCATGATAATGTAGTATTCACTAGGGAGAGCTTAAGAAACAATAGCAGTAGGAAATGTAAAGCAAATGTAAAGGTTGATTTTCTTGACAGTTTTAATATAATTTCTTTGGGACTCCATTTTCCTGATACTTTGGTGACTGCATACAGTAGCTGTAGCAATCCCTGATACATGTTCAGAAATACAAAGACCAATTATAGACTCAATATTGATGGTATGAATTTTGGTCTTCTGTCCAGGAGAAAAACAATACATTCCTGTTCCTCTTCAAAGGTTAGTGGCTCAGCTGAGGTAAAGTAGGTTTATATTATGATATAAGAATCTCTTTCTTAATGACACTGTTTTACTGTTTCTGTATAAAATCCATTGTTGTAGTAGATCTTATACATCTATCAAACTTGGAATTTATGTCACTTACGTTCTTGAGTCGTGATGGGAAACAACAGCAAACTTACAAAGGCATTCACCTCATAGTTCTCTCAAATAATATGTGCTGCTACATCCATTTTAGTTCTCTGCGTATTTTAGAATAGAGACGGGAATTTGGACTCTTGCTGAATGACTGTGTTACTATTTACAAATCCATGTTTCTTTCTCCATATCCTCTTCTTGACCCAAAATTCTGTGAACACCTGTCCACCAAACGGCAAAGTTTCAACAGAAAAAGCAGCAGTGCCATCCTCCTGACCTATTTTGCCAGCCATATATTAATATAAAAAAATAACTTATATTCTCATGTAAAGGAAAAATCAAGCAAGCATTCTCTGGAGGGTTACAGAACTGTGGAAAAGGATGTCTCTTAGAAATCCAGAATTAATATTCAAAGCTCTGGAGAGGCTGAGATACCAGGGAAAATTTTGCACGTCTACCTGAGGCAACAAATAACCTTCTCACTGTGTTAAACTACAAGCTGATGTTGGTGTTACGTGATGAGCTCAGGCATCTAGCCTTGGGGTGCAGATTCTGCTCTGAGAAGATGCTCTTCAGGACCACCACCAGTGTGCCCCGCTTCCATCTGGTGATGTGATGTGTGCTGTAGATACTGTGCATTCTGTCATCTTTCCCTGTTGTTTCCCAATTACATCAGATATTCAGTGTAGCCAGAAATGTAGGACTGTTCAAGCATTCCTTTGGTGAGGATTGTACAGAGCATGTTTTCTCCAATTTAGATAGGATGGAATTGGGTGCGAATTTCAGCAAATTTTCTGTAGTTTTAATCACTAAGTTTATTTTATTATTAGAAATTAGGAAAGAAAGGAACAAAGAGGGATAATTAGATTTCTCCCTGCTTCAGGCTCCATCAAAGATACATTAAAAATCAAGCTACAAAGAGATATCTAACAGAACTTTTTAAAGATAGAAAACTAGTTAAACAAAATGGATAAACACTTCCAACTTTTCCTAACAGATAAAGCCCACACTGAGTACTTTGAATTAATGCAAGAATGTTTTACATAAAAAATGAAACATAATATGAAGATCTAAGAATATGTTACTGTGCTTATCTATGTAAATTGCTTAACCATCTTTCCTCTCTTGTACAAGACTTAAAAAAAAAATCTGATTTCACTGTATCTTCTTTTCTGTCAATTCCATTCTTTTTTGTGCCTTTTATTTATATTTCCTGACCTACAAATAATAGTAAATGCATCTAGCAGTCACAGCCCAGTTGCTGTCCCACTCCATTAAGCTATGGAGAACTTGGCCATGCAGCAGTCACTCATCCAAGTGAATCTTCCTTGTAATTATGTATGTTGCAATTATCATTAGTTGATCACAGCAAAATGCTAATTCAGAGGAGCTGTTTATGGAACTAGTTTTCTTCCAGTCTTGGACTCTTTGAAGCAGAAGTATCATACAATTTCACGACATATATGTATTTTCTTTATACCATTAGGAAATAACCTCATCAATTTAGATCATGTTTTAATCATAGTCATGAAGACACTCAAGGCCATGTCCAGTTGGCTGCACTCCCTGTACCTGAGGGGATACAGCTGAAGGACCTGCTGGAGCACAGAGACTGTCATATCTCGTTGTTTGGATGTGATTGACTGATTCAGTACCACATAATGCTTTAATGAAAAACTTTCCAAAAGCACGCTTTTCCTTAAGAAAATACATTAATTTTTTTAAAGATTATGTTAAGCTTTCTTTTCTTTTTTGTCTTGTTTAGGGAAAGAAAAAATAACAGATAAAGAGGCATCCATTCTGCATAAGAATTTTGATGTTAGGAAATAACCAAGCATTAAAAATGTCCATCATTTGCAGTAATGATGCTATCTGCTATTCATTTTACAATTTATTCCAAAGAAAGAAAGGTTCTCATTCATATCCTAGACACATTTTTCACTGTGCTTAACTGTTAGATTTGAAGAGGCTGAAGAGAAGTTATGATTAGTATCAGATACAAGTAGTACTTCTGATTTCTGAAATATTGTATTATTCTGTGTTTCACTCTAGTTTTGCTGGGAGACTGTAGCTCATAATGTATATGAGCTTTATGCTTAGAATTTGAGGTGAATCTACTAATTCTACCTCATTCTTGCACTTATATGGTTTACCTTAGGACAAAAATAAATAATAATAAGATTTCATTATTTAGGGTGCCCTGGTAAGCTGCTTAACAGAAACAGTCCCTGGGGTGGAGGGAGAGTTTAAAAAAATGCATGAATTTGTGGTATAGATTTTTATCTTACATCGTAGCTTGAAATTTGTTGCCTCTTATCTAACTTCAAGAGAAGATTTCAGTGCATGCCAAGATTGAAGGAAAAACCCCAAAGTTTTCTTTGAAGGAAATTCTGAAGGTCCATTTTTTACTTTATACCTGTTTAAGATACTATACTATTCTCATGCTGTATCAGAATAGAAAACTCTAGAGTAAATAAGGAACTTATGGTAGTGCATATTTAAAAGTGACAATTAAAATTTTTAATAGTGGTCAAAAATAACTTTTTCTTTGAAGGCTAACCTAAATTCCAAAATATTCAGTTGCAGTCATTCTGATTGACAGTTCTTCTGTTTTAATAATTATTCTGATGAGATAAGAGCTAGAGGGTGCATCAAAGTGGAAGATTCAACTAAATGCAGCATTGTCATTTTGTGACATTTTCAAGTTTTAAACTAAGATGAATTTTAGTATATATCATAGAACCATAAAATCTCACAATGGCTTGGGTTAAAAAGGGACCTTAAAGATGTAGTTTAAACCCCCTTTCAATGGACAGGGTCACCTTTCACTTGACCAGGTTGCTCAGAGCCCCATCCAACCTGGTCTTGAGCACTTGCAGGGATGAGGCATCCACAGCTTCTCTGGGCAACTTGTTCCATTGTCTCACCACCCTCAGAGCAAAGAATTTTTGCCTAATATCTAATTTAAATACATTCTCTTTAAGTTTGTTCCATTTGCCTTGTCCTATCACTACATGCCTTTGCAAATAGTCTCTCTCCATAATTCTTGTAGGCTCTTCTCATGTACTGGAAGGCCAAAGCCTTTTCTTTTTCAGCTGAACAATCCCAATTCTTTTAAAGATAACTTGGAGAAAAAGGAAAAAATTGCACTATGGAGTAAGTGTATGCAAATTCGATTACAAATTTCCAGTTTCAATTTTTCATTGGGGCTGGCTAAGATTTTTCTGTTTTATAATAGCATGAGTAAAGGGAAGACATGACCCACATTATCATGTTTGTCAGTGACCTCATGGCAAAGAAGGTAGAAAAATGTTAAAAATAACTCTTTTCCATGCAAAATTTATGTGTTACAAGAAAGATTTCTTTTTTTTTTCTCTTGCTATCTCACAGAAACAAAGGTTCATGCACATTTTAAAACCTACAATGCATTTGCCATTTAAAATGCAGTTATTATCATGACAACATATCACAGATGGCAGATAGCAAAAGGGACAGTTTTGCAAAAGTATATACCTAAACTATGTTTATGCAAACTGACAAATAAATACAGGCACAAGGTCAGTTTGTATATTCCCTGTTCACATTTGGGAACACTCACAGACATGGGAAGCACCATTTCAGTCAGTGAGAGAATTCTTCTGGATAGCTCTCAGCATCTGAAAAAGGCTAATCACCTGATAGAAATCATTTTATAAACGATTTGACAAAGAGAAAACAAGGATTACAAAGGTACACAGTTTAGAGTAAATAATTTCATCAGTCTCACATTTGAGGAAGTGGTATTTTATTAAAAATGAAACAGGGTTACTGCTGGCATAAATAAATAATAACAAAGGACAAAAGGGCACATTTGAAGGAGGATATAAATCCACATATCATAGTGAACCAAATGGTCTGTAACTGAATAGTATCCATCAAAGCAAGCTCATTGATACTGGGGGAAACTCTCTTGTCAAAGGCTAATCATATTTTTATCAGAGTGTGTGAGAAACCCTTGAAATGCTCTTCTCTTTTTCTGCATCTCACAGAGTCACAGAGTGGTTGGGGTTGGAAGGGACCTCTGTAGATCATATAATCCACCACTCTCTCTCAGGCAGATTCACCTAGAATGGGTTGTCCAGGGTCACATCCAGGCAGGTTTTGAATATCTCCGAAGAAGGAGATTCTACAACCTCTCTGGGCAGCCTGTTCCTGTGCTCTGGAACCCTCACGTTAAAGAAGTTTTTCCTCATATTCTGATGGAACTTCCTGTGTTTCAGTTTGTGCTCATAATGTCCCTTTTCCTGCCACTGGGCACCACTGGAAAGAGCCTGAGTGCATCTTCTTGACACCTGCCTTTAGGATATTTGTGTGCATTGATAAGATCTCCTTTCAGTCATCTTTTCCCAAGATAAACAGGCCCAACTCTCTCAGCCCACTGTCTTCCCATAACAGCAAATAAAGTGGAGATTATACATTTGCATTGAAGTAACTGTCCCTTAAAGAACATGAACATATACAGCTTCACTCTTTACAAAAAAATGTCTTCAGAAAGTCATATAAGAAAAATAATGTCATATGTTCATATATGCCAATATGTTCAAATTTCAAATCAAATTTCCTAGGTTTTTTTTCCCACACTTCTTCTATTTCATTTAATTAAAGGAAAAAAACACACACACATATATATATATGTATATATATATATATATATATATATATATTCCTGAGAGCAATCGTTTGAAGGCACAATGGCTGACCAATATCTGAAGTTTATGCTCAGACGGAATTTGATCTTACCTCAGAATCAGAACAGGTTATACAGGTTTGTGGGATCAGTGGCTTGCTGTTGTTTCTTATTGTTATATTTTGCTCACAACAACTCTTGCATTATATAAAATTTTTTTCCCTTATTTTCCTTTTAACTGAGAACTTTTAATGACATTGACTCCTTCTAAAATTTAGGATTGTTTCTCTCTCTGCAGTAATGGTTTAGTACATTTTTATTTTGCTGAAACTACTGTATTCTTTACTGAAAATGTAGGGAAAACTTACAGGGTGGGAGAACTTTCATAAAGACTGACATGAAATATCTGAAGAAAGAAAAATGACCACGGGTCTCAGATTTATATTCGGATCTGGTATCTTCAGTTTAGTTTCTTCTACAAAGCTAAAAAAAAATCTTATAATCATGGTTGTTTGTTAGTCTGGACTGCTGAACTCTTCAGAAGCAGAGCTGTTCCCCAGGAGAACAGAAAATGTCCAGGGAATTCAGCCATCTCTACAAGGAACCATGAGAACTGAGGTCTCAGGCCTTTTCATGGAGACTGTAAACATGCCTGTTCTACGTTTGGAATTACAATGAAGCCAAGTTTAAAAAAAAAAAAAGGTGTTGAAGCTCTTTATGAAATAAAAACTTCAACTTTTTTTCCTTTACCTTTCTGTCTCTCACTCACCCCTAAAGTACATAGATAATTATTGCTGCAGGGTGAGAAAGCAGAAAGAAAGTGAAAGTTGTTAATGGTTTCTATTTTTACACAGATATAAATGATGTTACCCACTGGGACCATATAAGAATCTAGGTGGATAGACATCAGCAATCATGTTACACAACTAGAATGAGAAAGATTAGATCCAATGAAATTCATGAGAATATTTTGTCTATTAAATAATCTTTTTGAACTGATTATTGCACAATAATAATAGAGGGAGGGGAGGAATACGGATCAAGTTCTTCCACAACTGACAAGCCAAGTAGGAATAGATAACATTAGCTTTCAAGAAACTACCATTTTACTCCTGAAAAGCCATTAAAATATTGACCCAAATGTCTCCTAAAATCAGTATAAGTACACAAGTGCACTGTAAATAAAGCATTTTGAGAGCTGAACTATTTTTGGATGTATAAACATCTTTTGAAATTTGAAAGGATCTTTTGAAGACTCTCCAGATCAAGATCTGCTCTTGTTTCTTACATTGTATGCAGTCCCCTTTTTGTTGTTTTTGGCACATCTGCACTTTGATCCTAAGGTTACATTTTGATGGAATAATCATCTTACAGGACAAACACCATCCAGGTTTAAGACAGTGAACTCAAATGTTGTTGGTGCTATAGCATAAAGCTCAGTCCAGGCACGTGAATTCACCAGCATCCTGGGACAATATTGTCATGGGTTACAACAGTTTGGAGTTTTAGTTAAGAAAAAAAATTCCACCAGCCACGGAAGTGATGTTTTTTGCAAGGTGCTGTTGTAACTTCCTCTAGACCTGACAGAACTGATCAATTGGCTAATTGGAACACTGACAGCTCTGTTAAGCCACTTAAGAACTGAACATGCCTCTGTAAATAGCACAGTTTAAAGATGAATAAGCCTGGGAATCTCTCTCTTGCTTCCAGCCCTTGGACAGGTCGCACGCGGGGGCTGGGCTGGGCCTGGCTGGGCCTGGCTGGGCCTGGCTGCTCGGCCCCGGCAGGGGCTGAGGCCATGGTCCTGCTCTGTCTCAGCCTGGCGGTGGCCGGGCCATGGCCCGTGGCTCCATGCAGGCTGGGATGCCCTCCCTTCTCCGGTACAGCCACCGAAATGAACCTTACAGCTCCGGCTGAGACCAGCTCCGGCA
>VZRQ01002280.1:20124-88848 GCA_013397975.1 Machaerirhynchus nigripectus
AAAAAAACAACCAAAAATCCCCTCTACCTGTGTGATGAAAAGATGGTTCATGTGAGTTTATTAGCATCTTCTGCCAGTAATAACCAAATCAAAGAACAAGCTGCAAAGAAAGCAACAAATAGCATGCATTTAGGAAGAGAACAGGTGAAAGCAGTGGACTTCCGTCTTTCATGCTTGCAGCATAAATTAGACAGAAAATATTTCTCTCTGCTTTACAAAGATGACAGATAATCTTCCAGGCATACATTCCGAGCAAGAAAGAGCGGACCACAGAGAAGCTGACTGAATGTTGTGACTGACAGAGAAAAGCAAGAGGCCAAGAATATATGGAGGAGCATATAAGAAGGAGGTATGTGTACACAGTGTGAAAAAAGACACAGCAGTAAAGACATTGTAGGCAGGAGAGAATCAATATACAGTCGATTCATGGGTTTTGGATATCCTTAGAATTATCAGGTAACCAGCTGCTTCTTAGAGCTTTTTTGAGAATTTCTGGAAGGTTGTTCTAATAAGAATATTAAAAAGGGATCATCAGTGCTTTGCAGAAAGTGCTTCTGGGAGTTATAAAACACCAGATAAATTAATTCTCTGCTGGAAACGAAGGATATGAGAAGCTACATGCTGTATATGAGAAGCTACATGTGTTAAAAAAAGAACCTCCGGTAGCTGAAGAAAGAGACCGTAAGTTATGCAATGGAGACCAAGTAACTTCCTGACATGACTAACATGGAACGTAAGCAGAACTAATGAAAAAATGTGACAGCACTGGTTTTCCATGCTGTGCTGATTTTGACATTTAAAAATTAATTTTCTCCATAGAGGCTAATAAGGGGCAATGTTTGGGATTTGTACTGGGAAGAGTGTTGGTAACACAGGGATGTTTTAGTTATTGCTGAGCAGGGCTTGCACAGCAGCAAGGTCTTTTCTGCCTCTCACATCATCCCACCAGCAAGCAGGCTGCGGTTGCACAAGGAGATGGGTGGGGACACAGCTGGGACAGTTGATACCCCACTGACCAAAGGAATAATCCATACCACATGGCTCAACATAGAAAGACAGGGAAGAAGAAGGAAGGGGGGACTTTTGGAGTGATGACATTTTTCTTCCCTAGTCATTGTTGTGTATGATGCAGCCAGGCTTTCCTGGGGATGGCTGAATACCTGCCTGCCAGTAAGAAGTGGTGACTGAATTCCTTGTTTTGCCTTTCTTGTATGAGTTACTTTTGCTTTACCTATTAAACCATTTTTATCTCAATCCATGAGTTATTTTCTTTCTTCTACCCTTCTGATTCTCTTACCCATCACCCGGGTGGAGTGAGCAGGTGGCTGCGGGGGGCTTAGTTGGTGACTGGGGTTAAAGCAGAGTACATGCACACTATATACAAGCATCCTAGCTGTGCAGAAAAAGCCTGAACACTTGGATGTAGTCCCTTGTTGTCCTTATTTGTAACACAGGGACCTAATTACTTTTGGAAATTATTGAAGAAGTAATCACGTCTGAAAATTGCTGCAGAAATTCAACATAGATAGAAAAGGAATAATATTGTTAGACTTATATCTTTGTATGAAACCATTGAAGTACAAAGGAAGGAAAGTTATTTTGTCATGGGTTGAACTTACACATTTGATATCATATTGCTTTTTCAGAAACTGTAGCTGGATGGAGTTGGTGAAAATATTCTAAAAATGATACAAAATCTCCGTGGAAATTCTCATGAAAAAAATGTGAGAAAAGTAATTGGTTTAACTTGAGGGTAGGTAGAAAACAAGGTTGTCAATTCCACTGACCCTCTATAACTGTTAAAAAACCCAGAAACTAAAAAAAAAAAAAAAAAAAAAAAAAAAAAAAGAGTGTTATCATTATTAACTGGAAAGAGTAGATATCTTTTCTTGATAGGTGATATTTCCCTGAGTGGGCATTGCACAAAAATTTCAGCAAAAGAAAAGCAAAAATATAATAATTAATTATAAAGGTATGTGAAAGTACAAAGAAAAAGCAAAATCCTCTTAAAATGATTGCAACTCAGTGCAAAGATCTGATGAATTATGCTGAGCTCTTTGAATCCAGTGCTGAGCGACAAAATCACCAGAGATGCTAATTATTGTGAGAGATGTAACTCTCAACTGTTGCTCTTGGGAAAATCTGCAACATTTGTGACAATCATATGCCACCATAACATCTTGAGCAGAAGAAACGAAACCCTTTTTTCTGGTGTATTTGTACAGGTATAGAGATGAGAATAGTAAGAGACCAAGTGTCAAGCAGTTTCCTGCCCTGGTGTATCATTAATCTCAGACATTATAAAATCTATGCCTTAACTTTACAATTCATCACTCCCTCAAAGTTGTTGTGGAATTGAGTGATGCTTTATGTACAGGTACTAAAAAAAACCACTGCAGTTAGTCATTTACATCAACTATGTAAATTTTAGTTGAACAATTTAAATTTGAAAAGGAATCGTGACTGCAGAGATAATGTATTCAGACTGCTTTTGCCCATGTAGGAATAGTATTTATGCTGTACTGTATTTCCATATACTGTTTGATTTGTAAAGTTAAATATTTATGTCCTTTATTGATACAATTATTCCATGTCTTTGGAGAATTAGTGAGCACTGATCAATAGTTTGGAGGTTAATCAGTACTTTACTTCTTGACTCCAGTTAAATTTAGTTCAATTAAACAGAATTGATGCTAATTACTGTCCTGATTGAGCAGTGGTTATTACCATATTGCCATTCACTATCAGAAAGCTAAATCAGTTCCTCAAGAGGCAGCTCAATAGAGCACGTACAGTTACATAGCATGCCCCAATTAAACAGTCTATATTACGATAACATATTTACATAGAAATTTTCATGCTGATACAAATTAGAAACTTGTATTATTTTCAAGACTAGACAGAATATAGCCAAGACGTAGATGAGTGCACACCAGTATAAAGATGGAAAAAAATGTATAAACTGATCCTAAAGCAAATTTCCATTGCACCCATGAAAAAAAGACATGGTTATTTCAAGGCTCAGTTCAATAATAAACAAAGAAACCTGTGCTAACCTTGCAGGGGAAAAATTGAGAAACTGCCTTTTCTGAAGCATTTAAAAATGTGATTTTTGCTAAGTGTTTCACACACAGACCATGTTCTAGTTCTTTTTCTCTCTTTCCCCATATTTCTTCTCTCTGTTTAGGGGCTGAAGAGTAGATGTAGGTGCTGGGATCAAATCTGTGCAGGAAGAGCCATTTGTGCTACACTTTAAACTAAATGGGGTAACAGTTCAATACTTCTTAACACTGTGACCATACTTACTTTTTAATTAAAAAAACATAAAAATGCATACAGAAGTGCCACAAAAAGATAAATATAATTATGTCACAATAGTATTTGCTGAATTATTTATTTCATTTTGTTGCTTTCCTCCCCACACCCACCTTTTCTGAAGGAAAACTAAGCATCTGTAATAGCTAACAGTGATAAAGGAGCAACACTTTATGTTTTCAAGCTGGGTAGAAACATTAAATAATTAATCCTTGTATGACTGTCTCTTCTCTCTTAAATTAGAAGAGTACAATTATTCAATGTGTTTGTATTCAATGTGTCAGATATCTGGTGAATACAGCTCTGCTTATCCAAATGTATATGGATAAAGTGAGATTCATTTATCAGTTCAGCACAAAGCATATACGTAAGAAGATAAAAATATTATTCTGCCTATGATAGCTCTCTCAAAAGTTATGCTGTCCTAAGAGTCCTTATTCTCCACTTTCTTTGGATCAAAACTTTTTATCTTTCAATATTTATGAAATATGTGTTATATAAGAGTACTGCACTGATATGTGTGTGTGCCGGGGGGGAATGTTTTATTTGGTTGGGTTTCCTTTTTTTAGCTTAGTTTACATCTTTCACATACAATATTATCTTTTGTAGCAAATATTATTTAAGTTTCAGGTTTGACATAACTAGCTAGGCAATAATTTACAACAGTTTATCTGAGTTTGCTAGTTATGGCTCTTATGGGCAGACAAAGGGGTAGCTGTGTGCCCTTCGCCAGCCTTCTTCCCCATATGTTTTCTTCAGAGTCAGAGAAATCATGGAAACCAAAGAAATAAGAAATAAACCCAAACCTTAAAAGCACCTTTCCCCCATCTCTCACTTCTTCCCAGGCTTTTCTCACAGTTTTCTCTTTTACCCCCTAGAGGCGCAGCAGGAGGGGGAATAGGAGCTATGGTCAGTTCATCACGCCTAAATTCCCTCCTCCTCAGAAGAAGGATTCCTCACACTCTTCCCCTGCTCCAGCATGGGATCTCTACCACAAGAGTTGGAAACAAGGATGTTGGTTTTGATTTGCACAGGTGCTGCAGGTAAACAACTTTCAGGCTTTGCAATCACAGAGATGCACCACAGAGAAGAGCAGGTAATAACTTGTTGCTATTTCAGTAAGACTGCAAATGTAGTTTTTAAATTCTTTAAATATTTAAATCACAACTAAAATTAATTTTGTACAAATACATTGCAGTGGGACAAAGTATGAAATTTAAAACAAAATTCTAAGAAATGCCGAAGGTTGGATATATACAAAAATGCTTTCTAATTCTTTTTTCATTTCCATTTTTACCCATCATGTTTCATACATATTTTTGGTACGTTTCCAATGTTCTTGAAGTGTTTTGCTTTTTATTTTTCATATACTTTGTTTTCAGATTGTTTAGATTATGCTGCTGGTTTATCCAGAGTAAAGAGACAAAAGAAAAATCAACCCAAAAGCATACAGGATCCTTGCCAAGAGACACCTCTGCTCCTTTTGAAAATGATAATGAAGGTGGCCCAAAAAATGCTGGCCCAAAACAGACACTAATTTGGATCCCATTTCTGCAGTCTCTCTGTTTAAAATACATAAATTTGAAACCCAGATAATGAAGCAGAGGTGAATCTATTGTAGTGCAAATCTCAGCTCCTCCTTCATAAAGAACCTAAGACAACAAAGAAGACAAAATAGACCCATGTCTTCCTCTCTTCTTGTGAACTTCTACTGGAAATCAAATTCACAATGAAAATTTCTTTCCTATTCTTTCCTTTTAGTATTACATAAGAGCAACTACATGATAAATATACTCATCAAGCTCCCCACAGATGAACCTGACATGGGTTTAGTCAAGTAAACCAGACTTTCAATACAACTAACTCTCTTTCTCAAGTGTGAAGAGGTGAGGATTGTTGTTGGGTTGCTGGTCATCACTTTTATTTTGACAGTAATGGCAAAATGCAGACTTAGAGCCATCCTACAGCACTAGGTTTAGATAAACTGAGTCAATTTGACCTTGCCTGTCAGATTTTTTTTAGAATTTGCCTTGCATCTGAATAAAAATAGAAGAGCACTGGCTGAGTTTCCCTTTGAAAAAAGAAATTAAATATATATATATAGGAATGGTTGCAGTTATGAATGCATAGAGAAAGTGCTTAATTTAGGGAATGTACTCATGTTGAGAAATGAGCAACACAGGTTTGTTGAATAGGCCGAATAAATGCAGGCGCTCTCAAAAGATTTTCATAATTCACGTAATCTTATAATAAGCATTAGTTCCTTTAGATGTTTAATTTTACCACAAGTGACTTCTGAACCTTTGGAGGTGCACAGAGCACAAATTGTAGCCAGGCTTCTTCTCTGATGTTTAAGTAATTCAATTAATTATTATAAACCTGCAGGAGCTTGATGGATTTATAAGAAAAATATGTGCCTTTAATGTAGCACTTACACCCCTGTGGGATTGTTCTAGTGAATAAGTCCTTTTATTGGCAAGATTTACTTTCTTGAGTAACTGTAATGATTTTCTGGTGTCTGAGATTATTTTTTTTTCTCCTACTGCCACCCATTTTGTCTGTTTAGGAAATACTCATGGCTGATAAAAGCATGTTAAGATAGTACTTTATCTACTTTAAAAGTATACTGAAAAAATATATAGATAAGGATCTGGTTAGCATAGAGCTGTGTAATCAATAGTTATTTTTAATACTTGTGGGTTTGATGTATTATTGTTCTTATATTGGAATCAATATAAATACATTATTATTGTTCATTATGAGAGCAATTAGGTGAAGGGGAACACACATATTTGTATATGCACGTGTCTTGAGCACTTGGCAACTTGAGTTACTGCACAACATTTGCTGGTTATGATGGTTCAAATACATAAATTTTTATTCTAATCTAATGTAAGGAAGTAATAATTCACTAGTTTACAGAGCAAATGTAACAAATAGAGAAAATTTGCCTGATAATGGTGAGCAAGCAGATATGAAAGAGATTTTTTGCCCCCCAATGTTGTATTCTCTTTCTTTGTTACCCTATAAGGGTTTAAAATTCTTCAAGGCCTCCTCAATAGTATTCCTCTGCAGAAGAGAAATCCATATTGGCAGGAGACTGATTAACGCATTCTGTAGTCTAGAGGTTATGAATAGGAAGAACTGCTGAGATAAATTGGAAGAGCTGGTGGTGATATTCTGATTTATGTGGGGACTGCAGTAGACTTCAGAGTCTCTAGTATCAGAGTACAAGAATAAGGCAGCTCTGAATCTATTCTTCTGTTTCTACATTAGTCTTTTTTCATATCTTTCTATTTTTGTTTCCAGTACATTCTAACTCTGTGGGCATAAATAACAAAATTTCAGTAAAAAAATTATGGGTCATTTTGTATTCTAGAATAATATACATTATCATCATCCTCAAGGCCCTGTTAGCTGCAGATATAAATAATTTTTGCAGTAGATACATCTATATTTTGTACAGCAGAGGGTTTAATTTCTTGATAAAGTGATAGTCAACTGTTTTCTCAACTAGCATATTGATTATATCATGTCTTTAAATGCATCTTTAATTTCAAGAACATCCTAAATCTATTAAGCATCTGCTTATCTTTCAATAACTTTAGGCTAACCTCTTCATGTGTTTATAGTTTATTGCAATATTTGTAAGGTTTTGGCAAAATCCCAGCAAAGTAAGTGAGCACCTCAAAGAAATATGCCTACAAATGCAAACTTTCAATAAGAAATATAAATTAAAAAAAAAAGAAGAAGAAAAAAAGCAGATGATTCAATCTAATTGCTCCATAAATTATGCTGGGCACATGAGGCTTCACACTGGTCAAAAAGCTGTACGTTTTACCATTTTGAACTATGTGTATTTTGCCAAGTTAGTGTACTTTGTCTGTGGCATTAGACCTCTTTGGGTAACAGATGAAAACCATGATTTTTGAAGTTCTTATCATTTCAACTAATATTGGATAACATAATTTTTTTAACTTGAAGACTGTTTGCAAAAAAAAAGGTACTCACGTGTTAGATTTAGGGAACAACAGCCCATCTTTAGTAACTTTGTGCTGTTGTAGTAACACAAGCCTTCTCCTCTCTAGCAGCAGTGGAATGGTCTCCTGTTCACATTTCTCCATTCTTTTGAGAAATCTGGGAAAATATTTGAAATCCCTGCAGCATGCATTGAGGAATATCTGTCAGCTGAAGCATAAGCACAATCAGTTTAACTATTTACATTGAAATTAAAGGACCAGCAATATAACATCCCTACTTGAAAGTATTAAATGTATTAGTTCATACATTTCCAGGCTATGGTATTTTGAAGCTATATAGACTACTCCTCTGAAATATTTTGAAAAGGATTCAGAAAAAAGAAACTGTATTTAAAGCAAAGTACCTCGAAAACACATCTTTAAGGTGGGCAAGCTTTTAATTCTTTCTATATTTTGCATTTATTTTCATTTGCATAAAATAAACAGTAGGGCCACATGACAATGGTACACTTTTGCAATTTATTTTTTTTCTAAAGTAATTTCCACTCCAAAAATAGAGCAGCAGGGGCCAGGGGCTTCCTGAGGGCTGGGAGCAGTGAGGGAACCCCCAGGGCTGCAGAGGGGGCCCACCTCACCGCCTTGTACCAGGGCCAGTCCCAGCCCTGGCCATTGGTTGGATGTGGGGATGACCTGTTGTGAAAAGGAGCAAGAATGCCATTTTCTGGTTCATCCTTGGGGATGTGGGCAGACCTGTTGTGAAAAGGAGCAAGAATGCCATTTTCTGGTTCTAGGACAGTAAACTTTAACCCAGTTTAAAGCCCCAGACCACACTAGGGGGTGGAATAGATCCTAATGCTTAATGCAGATGACCAAGGGCTCTAAACCTTAATCAGAGCATATCTCTCACAAGACAGCTTCTGACAAGCACATATCCACAAAATATCATAGATCAGAAACTTCCACAGCAATCATTCTGTGAGGGAAGGCTTGCCATCTGCAAATAGACTTCATCCACCATAATTTTGAAAAGATAAAGTACATTCAAGTACACAGAGATTATTAACCTGTGAGAAAAATGTAACTTTGCATAAGTATAAAGATATTCCAGTGTCTATGCATTGAGAGCAAGTTTTGACAGGTCAATGTGAACTGCATTTGTTATAAAAATTATAGTACTTTAAAACTGTCTAAAAATATACACTAGCTGACAATTTGAGATGGGAATTCATTGGTATTGCAGCAATCTTGGAGCCTGCTGGATTCTAATACACTGAGCTGTTACAAGATTTATTTAGACTCAATGGTAAGGAAATGACTAATAGCTTAGGAAATTCTTACAAAAAGGAGGGTGACAGAGAACCATAAACATTCATCCAGATTCATTAAAAGATCTTTGAAAACATAAATTTAGAAGGTTTAATTGTAAAAGCTTTAAAGTTTAAAAATCTCCATCCACTAAGGAGAGTGAAAGGAAGTTATGAGTTTGATATACTTAATATGCTCAGGGTACCCCAAAAATTTGAGCACCATATATGCTGCAACTTACAATTGCAACAACAAATTAACATTGTTGTATTAGAAAAATATCTCCATTGATTCAATGGCTCATTAATCCAGTTTTTGACAATCAGTGGAAGCTACAGGGGGGCAATTGCAACTGAATATATATGGATATTGGAAATAATGACTGAAATGTTACTCCATCAAATGCCAAAACATACAGGTACCACATCACAGTGCTGTAAAAGCTGCACTGATTCTGGATACATTTTAATGGGTCCTAACTTTTTCTTTTATTACTCTGAAAGCAAAGCAAGTAAAACCAGCATGCAGATTATTTAGCTGAACGAGAAGGGTATATATATGCACATAGTCTTAACATTTTTTATGACCAAAATCTGAATGTGGGATACCTTGTGCCTACAAGTGGCTTATGACAATCACTGTGGATTTTGGATGTTTCAGCTGGTTTTTTATATTATATGTTTTGGAAGAGAGTGATTCTATCCACCTTTGTTCCCATGCTCTTCATTCCTCTTTCTCTTTGTCCCCTTCTATTTGCAAACCTCATGGGTGTGTCTTCTGATATGAAAGAATGTATGTTTCAAATCACAAAACATGTTGATCTGGGATTGGATAGCATTATTGTTGGCAAAGTATGTTGCCCCAGCAGAATGGAACATGTCCAATCACCAAGTGGTTATTGAGCAACTCTGAAAACACCCATATATAGATCACTAAGTGTGCAAAGAGATTATTAAAATCAAAGCAATGGTGAAGTATGCTTATTTCAGTTTGACTGCCTCAATTTTTGTATATATATATATATCAGACTAAAGCCTGGCCTAACATTTTTCCCTTTGATGTCTACTCAGCCCTGATGAGGCCACATCTGGAGTGCTGTGTCCAGTTCTGGGCTCCTCAGTACAAGAGAGGTGTCAAGTTCCTGGAGTGGGTCCAGTGGAGGGCAGCAAAGATGATTAGGGGCTGGAGCATCTCTTACGAGAACAGGCTGAGTGAGCTGGGCCTGTTCAACTTTGAGAAGAGATGACTGAGAGGGGACCTCATCCTTGTACGTAAGTATCTGAAGGGAGGATGTCAAAAGGATGGAGCCAGGCTCTTCTCTGTGGTGCCAAGCAATAGGCCGAGAGGCAATGGGGAGAAACTGAGGCACATGAAGTTCCATCTGAATATGAGGAGTAATTTCTTTACTGTGCAGTGACCATGCGCTGGAACAGATTGCCCTGAGAGGTTGTGGAGTCTCCCTCACTGGAGACGCCGAAGAAACACCTGGACACAATCCTGTGCAATGTGCTCTAGGATGACCCTGTTTGAGCAGGTAGGTTGGATGATAAGGCCCACTTTGGTCCCTTCTAACCCTCCCTATTCTGTGATTGATTCTGTGTTTCTGTGATTTTGTGATTCTATGATTCTGTGTCCATATGTAGCAGTACCAGGGCACAGACACTGCTCCTCTTGATGTCTTAGGTTTTAACTTTTATACTTTTCAAATTCTGTATTGCCTAGTGTGTAACTCTGAAGTTTCTTGTAGCTTGTTAGCTGCTCTCTTAGGCCAGATAGACACAACAAAGTTTCTCCGAGCTTGCTATTCAAAGACACTCAGATTGTCCTAGGCCCAAAAAGGTGTAAACTAGAGCCCCTAGAGAGGGAGAAATTGAAGACATTACATCATTAGCTAAAGTTCTAATTGGCAAACTTATGCTGATATGGAAATGGACCAAACGTATAAAAGTGTGAAGAACTCATGACTTGTCGTCCATCTTGGGGTCCATTTTGGAAGTAGCCTCTGGCTCCCCAGGGTGTACCTTTGAAGGCCTTACAAATAAATACCTACCTTAATTCCCTTACTCCTGTCTAGTCTCTTGTTTCTAGGTAGCCACCCCAAGGCATCACTCTTAAGGGACCCCAGGTGGTCTGTGTCTTCCTCTTCTGTGGGATCTGTTCAAGCTACAGAGTTACTTCAGCCTATTAAAATGTCAATTAGGGATAATTTAATCCTAGTCTAGAAGCAGGAAAAACGCCAGTAAAACTGTCATCCCGGCCTAGCAGCTGAAGATAAAACAAAAAAAAAAAAAAAAACAAAAACACAAAAACAACAAAAAAAAAGGGAAGTTGAATAATATATTCAAATATAACTTAGTTTCATACTTTTAAATGAAAGCAATTTGACAATAATTATGGTAGGTTCTTATTCCTCTGACAATTTAAATGGTGATGGAATGTTTTGTTTATGGTGTCTAGTTTAGATATGAATTACTTTAAGTAATTCCTGTGCCTTTTTTTATACAGGCAGATAGACAGACCAAGTGGGTCCTCTCCAGCATATCTGTCTTTAGCCTATTTCTCTTCCTGAAAAGAGGAGTGCCCTTGAAAAGGCAAGAGCTTCTAGTGGAAAAATGCCATAGGGGGACAAAGACATTTGAGATAACTTATTTTGTCAAGCACAGGCGAATGGAAAGTGTTCCCACCTGTTACTGTAACAAAGATGAACTATGTGCTGGTCTACAGAGGCTGGATACAGACAGAAAAGAGCCTGCTCCTCCTGCAGGAAAGTTGATCACCGAAGTGATATTTACTCTGAAAATTGTGCTTTATCAGTACAGCTGAATTAATGAGCTTCACCTATAGGCCGGATATATGAGTTTTACACCTGGCAGTATTGTATGGCTTTAATGTGCATCCTTAAAGTTACATCATACCTCTCTGAGATTTATATCCCAAATTAGGAGAAAGATGAAGGGAAGAAAGAAAGGCTTTTCACCGGCTATATTTCCAGACTGTCCTTGCCCATTAAAAGATTCACAAGATCAAACTAACTGTATGAACTAGTGTTATGAATGGATGATGTAGATTTAAATCAGCCCTTGCCTTTTGCCCAGGCCTCTGGCAGCAGGCAGTCACGTTATTGAGGTGTCCAGCACCCCAAGATCCGCTCTTATCCTCAAGTTCTTTAATAAAGGCTGATTCGATCTATTATAAAATGAATTATTTATTTATAGACACAAAACTAACAGATGTAAGACTTAAAACAGACTATTACTACACAGGGATAAGACAAAAAGGGAATATTAGTATTGCATACAGAGTTAAAGGTACCATTAAATTTACAGCTAGCTAAGAAATAGTATAACTTAGGATTCAATGTTTCTTACCATCCAATCTTAATGGAATACACATCGAAAATTCTCTCACTCAATTTCCAGGGAAAGGGACCTGGAATTGCCTCCAAGGCTCCAGGGAGAAATCTTCTCACACCTTTCTGAGGAGTATGTAAGAGACTCCTGCCTCTGTGATAATTGTGTGGACTTTTATAGACATAAGAACAGTGCCTTTTGGTCAGGAATATTTCTTTAATCTCTTCCCACATTTCCTTTCCAGACTAAGATGTTGATTCTTAGCTGGGTGTTTGAACCATTTTCGCACCAGAGATACCCCATGCTGGGCCAGTGACCCACCCGAGTTATCTCTTGCATGTGCACCAACCATCTGTGGTAGAGAGGGGTTAGACATATCCTGCCACAGCTAGCTAGCATTTCAGAATTCTGTGCCATTAAAAAAAAAACAAACATTGCTTTATATATGATATATAAACCTCAGTTCAGCTGCATAGAGAAGGAAAATTCAATTCCTGAGTGGACTTTCCGTCTCTCTCCCCACCCCAACTTGGAATAAAACACAAATATTTCATATCTCTGTAGGAAAAGACTTGTACCTCCAGCACTCAAAACCCAGGCATATCTCATCAAGAAAGTCACATTCTTGGAGCCCATGTTCTTGAGTAGACCCTTGGGCAGTTCAGTATTAATTCACAAGAGGCTTTGAAACCATGTAGGATTTTCTGTAAGGTTCTGTGAAACTGAACATGTCTGATGTGTTGAATTGATAAATGGCAAAGATAAAAATTATGCTTGCTCCTTTAAATGAAAAAAGACAACTACAAAGTTTATTGAAGTCAATGGGAAGACTTGAAAATATTGGCTATAAATGTTTGTAACATGTGGCTTTAGTATTTAAATTCCCGCTGTGGGTTTTTGTCTTTAACCATATCCAGCAGGCAAAATATTAACATAGAAATAAATTAGATAAAGATGTTCTTGTGTAATTTCCATTCAAATTACATGGAACTCTGATTGCCTCTGGAATATGCATCTGGTGAGGAAAAAACACCCTCATATTTACGGTCTTAAGACTGCAAGTCCAACAAATTGCAGAGTGATTCATTACAAAGCTAGATATGGTCTTCGACTGAAAAGATTCTATAATTTATTAAGGGAATAATTTACTTGATTTTTCTCTGCGTATGTCAAGAGAATAAAATAAAGTTTTTAATCTTTACTGATGTTTTGAGTACAACAACTACAGCATGTGGACTCAGTGGCTTTGTTCACCCTGGAATTCCTGTAGAACAGTCCTTTGCTGAGAACATTTAACACCTATTTCTTCTTTGCTATTCTTCTTTTTTTGAATATGAGAGGATGGGGCTTGGATTTGATGGGGGTGAGGAGGCTTGTTGTTAGGTGGTTATTTTTTTCTCTCTTTCCCCTTGCTTCCATGGAGACCAGTAATTCTATCCAGCTCTAAACCACTGAACAGGAGTTGAACCTTACAGTAGTAAATAAGTAATAAAAAATTGCACACGGAGGTAGCAAAAACTAGTTTCACTATTTTGTGAAGCTTCCTGCTATACCAGGAGCATAAGTAAATATAATTTTGGTGTCCTTATCTCCATATTACACACAAGTTGAGGGTTTGTCAATATTCTTCTAGGCTCTTTTGAAAATTTATCAGTCAGCATTGGCAGCTGTGACAGGATGACTGCTCACTGAATACCAAATGCAGCAATACAAAGCTCTCATTCTTCAACAAGTTATTACTTTGAAAAGATTCTTTTTTAAGATAAGTTTTCTACAAGTACTTAAGTCAGACTTTTCACCATCTCTGAGTTCTAGGAGGTTGTAAAATACTTTGATGCAAATTGTATCTGTAAGCAGTACGTGTAGTATGAATCTTTCTGTGTAAGTGGATCTTTGTATTGAAAAGGAATTTGGTTCTTCCCTAACATATCAAGGTCTTATATATACTGCTGTTTCTACTAATGCTAATAATTAATAAACTTTAAATATTTTGGATGAAAAATCATTCATGTATGAGTTATTGAGAATGTAATGGTGTTCTTCGATTAACACAAGGATTTTTACATATTTATAAAAAATCCAATTTTACTTTTATTAAACAGAAAACCTGCACCACATTGAATGCATAGAATGTCAAGGTTAGAGTTGAATAATTTCTCCAGGACATGGAAGTGCTTACTTCCAATAACTTAGGAGCTGAATGAGGGTGCAGTGGGAAGAAAAACGCTTACCCTACAGAATTACAGATGTGCATTTGGAATAGAGCAGTTTCCATACCATTACACATTTTTGCATCTGAAGCGGTCTTTGTTTCTGTGAATTCTCCGCTGCTGGGAGGGCAAATGAAAATAACTCAAGAGCTAGAGATAAACCATGTTCCCATTAAAGAAAACCCTGATCACATTAAAAGGTTTTCTACTCATCCCACCGCAAATAAAATGTAATGATGGTATGTATGCAATGCAGAAATTATCTGGCTATTAAAAATATTGTCTGTTTTTGTTGATTACAAGATACACTTTTATAGCATATCTTGAAGATGTAATTCCATCAACCGTATGAAAAAAGATTAATTAATGAATTGATTACATTAATTTGGGTAGATGTTGGAAATTTTTTTTATATAATTTAATTTCCATTTAATCTTGAAATAGCATACTCTAATGGTAATACCTAAGATAATCCATTTCCTTTTCTCTTACAAGAAGAATCTGTTTATATAATAAAAGAAAGTGTGGTTTCAGTGTCTGAGAAAAGAAATTGCTAAAGGTTTCTAGGCAATGAGAAAAACTCACCCTTTAAGAGCTGTAGAAGCAGTATATGTCATAAAATGTTCCATATAGGTAATGGCATTCTTCTAGATGTACCTTGCATAATTTTTATCTAATTTAGCAAATGATAGTGATTAGTATTTTTTTCCCAGTTAATATTTCAAAATTTTTGTGTTGTCTTATCTATCAGTATTGTTTTTTTCTGCATTCTTTAATCTCATTACTATTTCCTTTCGTTCCAATTGGTATTGTTGCTGCTTCTTAGTTGAGTAAAGGCTACCCTGGGACTCACTTTTCATGACTGTTCATGATGTTGGAAGTCGAATACAGAAAGAAAACACAAAGGGATGCATATATCTTTAAAGAAAATTCACTAATAATGTGAAATAATCCCCCTACAAGTAACATTTACTCAACTCTAGTCTTAATTACACCTTGAAATCTGCAAGCTTAAGTTTGTTCCTTCACTTAATTCGGCTTTTTCCTTTTAATTCAGCTTGTATTTTACTGGTTGTTTCCAGACCTCTATTGTTTCAATGGCAGAAGCTTAATTATTTATTGGTTTGCATGTAAAAACAGCATCATTAATGACATTGCAAAAGGAAAACATTCCCTCTTTAAAGTAACAAGGGTTTTGTAGCCCAGTCTCTAAAAAAGTAATCTTGCATCTGCTTTGTTTTATCCTGTTTAGAATCTTTGTGCTTCCTAACTGATGTGCCACAGCACACACTAGCAATTAAGAGGAAAACTGGTGATGATGGAAACCACTGATTTTGGATTAAAAACAATTAATTCCTCCAGCTGTGAGCTGAGTGTTCATATTGTTTGTTGTTGTAGTTATTCAGGAATCAGTTGAGTCATTTATGCAAATATCGGTGTATCTCCAAGAGTTCAGAGGATCTCTGAATGGGTAATTAATTATGGTAAACTTCTCATTTAAAACGGATCATGCATTTTCCCACTTGGTCTTTTTATCATCATAGGGCACAGGAGCCATAGACACGGACTAGCACTTTTGTTTGATGAGCAGACTGTTAGAACTGCACACAGACCTAACCTGAAACCAGCACAGTTCAAATGTAAGATGAAACAGCACATGCAAACCTGGGGGTACAAAGAGAACATAAATCTTACCAGGAAATTTCATTGACATATCATCAGGAGTGTTCTTTTCAAGCTATTTATTACAATTTGCATTGAGGGAAAGAATTTTGAAAGATATAAAGGGGTTAGTCCTTCCACTTCTCAAGACATGGTCTCTCAAGTGTGAGAAATAGTGTCTGTAAGTATTTGAAATTTAACACATGAGCAATAGAGGCAGGCATAAGCAGAAGTGGGAGCCAGTAATGAGTGTAAGGTGACAATAAGTAGGGAGGGACATAGCTGTGAAAGGCTTTGAAAGTGAGGAAAGGATCTTATGCTTGATTTGTTGGGCAGGGACAAGCAACAAAAAGAGTGGGTGGTATCAAAGCTTAGAAAATGTTCTTCAGAGCAGCATTAAGAGCAAGATGGAGCTGTACTTATCACCAGACAACTGAGGTGACAAAAGTGTGAATATTAGCTGCATCTGAGTTTCCAAGTCTTTAAGGACACCTGACTTTTAAGGAGACAAGGGATATCTAAATTATATCTCCCGCAGGGAGGTGAAGGGAGGGATTATAAATTCTTGGGGGAAAGATCTCTTGGAGGTAGGATTGAGGTTTTTTCTGGTTCTTTTTTAGTTTATTTCAACTGATCCAGAGCAATTTCTTTGGGGTCAATTCTGCAATAAAGAGGCTCAAATTGAAGTTTTCTTTACACAAAGTTGCTTTCATGAGCTAAATGACATTTTAATGGACAAAGTCATTAAATTAAATAAATTTTGATTAAATAGAAAGTACATTTTCACCAGGAAATCATTCCAGTGTAAAATCTTTAACTATCTTAAAAGTGAATATTTTGTAAGCAATCAAATATCTGGCAGCGATTATCCAAAAAAGGATTTTTAATGATGAGACATTTTGCATGCAAACAAGACTTGGGTCATGAATAAATTGATAATCAAAAAACGCTGCATTTGCATATTGTTAGTAATGACTAAGCCATCAACATTTAAGAAAATATTCCTGAATCTAATCTTTTTTCTTTTTGTTTCTGAGTACTGCACAAAGTGTCAAAAATTATACTTTGCAAAATTGTAAATTTTTATCTGTGATGTCCTTACCAGTTTTTGTCATCACAATTGCTTTTCTTTTTCCTTCCCAGTTTATTATAAGAGAGGCAGTATAGCAAGCACATATTAACTGTAACCTAGCTTACAGAGAATAAATGTACAAAAAGAATACTGTAAGTAAAATATCTTTGTATTATTTCTGCCTTTGTGCACTGTCAAGGATCACAGTTAGAGACGGGATTTATATATATTCTTTTAAGTGACCTCAGGTTATTTTAGGAAATTTAGCTCAGATTATGCAATAGTAATAAATATAGACTCATTCTGTAGATAACATTGAGAGAGCAAGAACCTGAAGAAACTGATGGTCCTCTTCGTCTTCACTGAAGCTTTGAATCTCAAACTAGCTTTGAATCTCTTACTAGTCATTAGAGCTTGCTACTGAAATATTGGTAAATACCACCTTTACAGTCCTAATCTGTGATGGATTGTACTTGGAAATATTTCTCTTTCTAAGGCTCATCTTTCATTGAAACACAGAATCATTTAGAATGGCAAAGATCCTTAAGATCATCAAGTCCAATCATTAACCCAGTGCTACTAAGTCCACTACTAAACCATGTCCCTAAGCACCACATCTGTATGTCTGAAATACCTCCAGGGGTGGTGACTCAACCACTTCCCTGGGCAGCCTGTTCTGATACTTGACAATGCTTTCAATGAAGAATTTTTTTCCTAATGCCAGTTCTAAACCTCCTCTGGCACAACTTGAGGTTGCTTCCTCTTATCCTATCACTTGTTTTCTAGAGAACAATCCCCCATGTCTCTACAACTTCCTTTCAGATAGTTGTAGAGAGCAATAAGGTTTCCCCAAACCTCCATTCCTCCAGACCTCAGAACCTTCAGACCACCCTCAGCTTCCTCATCTGCTCCTCCTAAGACTCACGTTCCTTCACCAGCTTTGTTGCCCTCCTCTGAATGTGCTCCAGCACCTCAATGTCCTTCTGACAAACTGAACACAGGATTCAAGGTGCAGCCTCATCTGTGCTGAGTACAGAGGGATAATCATTTCCCTGGTTCTGCTGACAGTACTAATTATACAGGCCAGGATGCCATCAGCCCTCTTGGCTACCTGGGCATGCTGTTCATGTTCAGGCGGATGCTGACCAGCCTCCCCACATCCTTTTCCACCGGCATCTTTCCAGACACTCTCCCCAAAATCTATAACACTGTGTGAGTTTATTGTGACCCAAGTCAGGACCCAGAACTTCACCTGGTTGAATCTCATAAATTTGACCTTGGCCCATCCATTCAGCCTCTCCAGATCTCTCTGCAGAGCCTTCCTGCCCTCCAGCAGATCAACACTCCCACCCAGCATGGTGTTGTCTGTGAACTGACTGAGGGTGCACTCAATCCAATTGTCCATATTACTGATAAAGTTATTAAACAGAACCAGCACCATACTGAGCCCCAGGGCACACCACTTGTGAATGGAATTTCATTTACCACAACTTTTTTGGACATGGACATTCAGAGAGTTTGTTATCCAGAAAAGAGCACACCCATCCAAGCTATGAACAGCCATTTTCTCCACAAGAATGCTGTCGGAACCAGTGTCAAAGGTTTCACTAAAGTCTAGGTGACACCCACAGCCTTTTCCACTTACATCAAACAACCTTCATGATGCACCATTACAACTTCTCTATAGTTTAATTGACTGCCATATTCACTAGAAATTAACAAAATACTTTTTGGAGTATCTACACTATTTTGCACATACTTTCTTACATCTTTATTAGTACCCACTGTTCAGACAGCCTACTTTTATCTTTATTGAGAAGTGTAGTGATAAGGTGTGGCATGGAGTCCCCAGGCAGGTGCAAAGGAGAGCCTTTATTGCCAAAAACCCGGCCTTTTTATGCAGTTAGTTACCAGTTTACATAGCTTTAAGGCACAACAAATCAAGTTTAACCAACCACCATACAACTCAAAGTGAACATGAGGCACTCATGCAGCATGCCTCTCTACCCCTGCTCCAGGTGAGACACTCTCCCATAGTCCTTCTCTGCTTAGCCAAAGTAACAGGCCGGAGCCATGATTCTACAAGGCCTTCCCTTTACAAAGCTTTACTTATGGTTACAGAGAAGCCTTTTTCAAGTATGGTTGTTGTCATGTTCTTTATCTTTTGATGTTTCTGGACACGGTGGAACAGTTCTGCTATAACAAGTGATAGATTTCACAAAACAATTTTCTCTGGTTCTATTTTTTCATGGGGATGATTTGAAATATAAGTGTCATTTCAATTGTCAGGGTTTTTTTAAATTTTTAGAGTCAGAACTTGCATGCACCAAAGGCAAAAATATATCACGTCAGCACAGTACCACTGATCAATTAATGTAAAAGATCCTGCTCTGTTGCAGTGCACTATGGCCGCTGCCGCAGCCAGCAATATGATACCCATGTAATTGACTGCTGCCCTCTCCTCCCCCCGTATCCCCTGTATTTGGTTCTTCCCCCAGAAAGTCCTGTGTCCCCAATTCCCCGTTGGGCCGCACTATCCCTCCCCTCCCATGCCATCTCCCATTGGTCTGTACCCTTTGCCCGCCAGGATTCAAACCCCATATCCCTGCATTATTGGTCGCTTCGTGTTTCCCCCTCCCATTCTGTAAGGGTATAACCACCCCGGGTAACAGCCCTGCGGCGCTCTTTCACATGGTCTCCAAGTTGAATAAAGTCCCTGCCTCTCCACGAAGGAGTCCCTCTGCCTCTTTCCTATCTCCTTGGTGCACCCTCATCATCAGTGGGCTGGGTGGACCCTTGCTGGAGCTCTGCCAACCCTCCCGCACCTGCGAGTGGTCTCCATCATCCCCTCCTGTGCAGTCTGATGCCCGACGCTTGGGTCACACCGGCTAGCTGGACAGACAGCATTGTGGCACTGCTCTGCCCCTTCCATACCCATCTTCTCTTTTAAAACATGCTCTAGGAGACTCAGATCTGAAGCAGGTGGTACAAGTGTAGGTTAGTGGTTACAGCCTTTAATCACCTGTGATATCCTGGAGGACTAATAACAATCTACCACACAGATGCCTGCAGAGATCATTACTTCCCCTTTTCAAAGACTAATTATCTTTAGCATGATGAACTATGTCATCTAGCATATAGAAATTATTGCTTCAGTTTAAAAATCAAAAATCAGGAAACAAAGATATTCTCCTTTTTTTTCTCAGTCGTGGTTTTATTATGTTTCTCTATGATTGATGGTTTTGCATAAGATTGTGTTAACATATGTGAAAATGCCAATTGGAATATGTTCATGAAGTGCTTTCACTGGGGCCTCTTCATCTCAATTATATGAGACACTGGTGCTTGGGATCTTTCATATTACTGGGTGCTAAATGAAGTAGGTGAAGCCTTAGGCAACACAGTACCACAGAATTACCTGATGTGACTGTATCCTAAAGCAATGCATGCCCTGCTACATCTTATGACTAAATTGTCTCATGAATATGCAAAATGTGGTTAAATTGTGGAGAATGCAAAATTATTTACAATTCAAATACCATCACCCAAATGCATATTAAAATTAATGACTTTTGGATAAATGCTAATGAAAAGGAAATAATTCTGCTTAAAAACATAACATTCATACATCAATAATTGATGTATTTTTCTTTTGAAACTAAGTAGCTTCAATTCCAGTTAGAATAGAAACCATAATACACTAGTTATTTGTAACAAATGGTCTTTTATCAGAACTTATATTTATGCCTACATAATGCTTTTCTGTTTCTCAGCATGACCTCAGTCAGAATTATTTTATGCATAATTAGTTTTTGCACATAGAGATCAATACCTTGGCACAAACACTATACACAACTAGACTGGGCATGCTAACTGCCAAGAATTCGTAATACAGGTATCGACCAAAAAGAGAAAAGTAGACGTGTTTCAGCATGTTTGTGTGTTTGTGTAGTCTTTGGGGGCTGGGATGAAGTTCTGAATGATGAAAAAAACCCACACGAAGTCAGGAAATTTCTGAAGAAATTCTGAAAAAATTCTGATTTTTTATCACTTTAAAATGCACACTTACAATCAAACTGGAATAGCACAAGTCAATATCTACCATGTGTGATTCTGCTTTTCACATGTCAGTTTCTTCTACATGTGGTTTTGTAATAGGTGAGAAGACAAATCACTGTCTGCCAGTGTGCAAAATGGTTAATTGCTTTAGTTCAGGTCAGATAATTTAATATGTAATATGGTTCAGTAGAAAATATCCTAAGTAGGAAAAGATGACTGGAAAAGTCAATCTAGTCATACAGACATGTTCATAAATAATTAGAATCACTGAGAAGCATGAAGAGAGCTCCTTTTTAGCAAATATATCATGTTCTTCTTTTAAAATTCCCCTTTAAGAATGGATTAAACATACTTCTTGAATTGCTTAGGTGAGCAAATGCAAGAACAGGAACTAAATGAAATAAGAGTATCCTCCATTTCACTTTTCATTAAAACTAAACTTTAATCTCAGCTTTAGGGAACACAGGTAAAAAAAGGTCAGATTTTTGTAGGTAATGTAATCTGCAAAATCTCATTAATTCATGATGGTTTGGGCAGACTTTTTAGAGAGACCAGATATAGCAGAGTCATATCCAATGAAACACTGATGGAAATCCACCTGTGCTCTTGCTCAGTTTTGTCTCTCCTGGGACTCCCTGCTGTGCTAGGCTCTGGTTCCCAGGAGCACTGGCTGCTAGAGGAAGGCAGCTCACGTGCAACCTTCTTTCTGAAACAATTCCATGGAATGAGGCACCTGGGAACAAACTGCAAATTTCTGTTCCTCCTACACCAAATTGTTCAGAAATCTTTTTTTTTTAAATCCCATGTCTGCGTTGCCTTAGGCTGCACTGCCCATCTGTGGCTGTGGATTTTAGCAGAGTCTTCCTTACCATGTATATCAATTCTTTTCCTGGCTACACACACACAAAAAAAAAATCTAGTCTTCCATCATCTTAGTGAAAAATAATAAAGTAACACCATCAGCCGCACTGATTGTATTTCATCAAAAGTGAATTTCCTCAAGGCACCAGGAAGCAAATGACACTTTACAGCAATTTCCAATTATTGTAAAGTGTTCCAGTCCCTCACTGATTTTTGATATTCATGCTGTAGCTCTGGTTATAGGAGTTGAATACTCTTGCATCCTAATAAATCTATCTTGGTGATTTTACTCTGATTATTAGTGTTGAAGGAAAGACCATTTATCTCACAAAAGTGATTAGAAACATACTTTCTACCAAGTATGTTTCCTAACAAGAAAATATTTCTGATTTAAGTTTTGTTAGTTCAATGAACAAAAACCAAAAAACAGTGAAGAGAAAATGACGGAGAAATACCAGTTTATGAGACAACTATCCCCCATCTCCAGATTTTTTGTTCTGCTTCATACATCATAGTGGTCCTGAACTGTGATTACACCCAAGACTTAGAGTCAACACATTGGCATGAAAATTGTTTGAAATTAACCATAAAGGATTACTAATTCATATTCTGCCATGATATTTTCATAGCCTATTCACGTTGTCTGGTGGAAAAGGAATACTGGTGCACCTGTATTGTGGTCTATTCCTTCTACATGTGTTAACTTATATCTAAGGCTGATCTCCTGGTGCATGTTTCACAAAGTCAAGATCACTTAACAGATTTGTGATAATCTGAATGCCAAAAAATCTAAAGAATGTCTCAATCCTATAAAACACTTTCAGACTAACATTACAATGCATAGATGAGGCCCAGTGGTGGATACATTCCACAGTTTAACTTCAGACGGTCCAAGAGAAGTACATTAAAAAATAAAAACAATTCCCCCAAACAAACCTCCTCTGCTTCCTTTGCAAAAAGCAAACAGAAAAACAAAACAAAACAAAACCAAACAAAACAAAACAAAAAGCCAAAAATAAAAAATCCACAATAAATAAACAAAAATGTTTGAAAGTACACTGTGGGGAAAAAAACCCAAACAACCCACACAAGAAAACAAAGCCAAAACAAAAATAACAAAGTCACAGTTTCCACATAAGTACCTTCACTTTTGTTTTTTATTAAAACTTAAGTACTTGAAGCCACTTAAAATGATCACCACTTTTGCAATTCACTTATTTTGAGAAGTGAAAATAATAAAAATACAGTCTCTATACAGAAAATATAGATATTTACAGTATATATAATTTTCTACTCTAATTTTCAGTTCTCTTTTGAATGTATTTGTGGAGTGCTGCAGAATTTTGATCATGAATGAGGCAGGGCAACATTCAATCCAAAGAATTCTGTCTGGATTAAAATTAAAGTAATAAAAAATATTCTGCTTATGACCTTGGCAAGCCTTTTTTGAATATGTTTGGCTTTCCAACATTTCCTACCAAAAAATATATGTACATGATAAAAATATTTTAAAGAAATTAAACTAAGCAAAGCAGTTAAATTATTTCTTTCAAGGCAGAATGGAACTCTCCCATCTCACTTTTTTACTGAAAGGAAAGGTTTCTGATTACATTTTGTATTTCATGCACCAGAAAGGATGATTTCAGTAATCCAAATCTTTGATCGGCTAGAAGCTGACTGGAGACCATGCTGTCCTTGGAGACAAAAATAAATGAAATATCTCCAAACAGCTGAAAACCAACTTACTCACTTAGGGGAGTGATAAACCAGGTTTTGAATTTGATTTTGCTCATGATAAAAGTGCTCTAGTAATCTTAAAAGAAAAATTACAGGACATAGAGAAATCTCACGGACTTGGTAGGTCATATCAAAAAGCAACAGGCATAACAGATTGTGAGGCTGAATGATTATGTTACTCAGAAAAAGTGCTGTAGTCAGACTTCTGTGATATAATAAATTGATATGTAAGTGGTTACTTTCTAAGGCTAATTTCTCTGATCTGAAGTCAGTTTTGTGTACAAAATATGAACTGTGGGTATTGTGCTCCTGTTGTTAGGTTTCTGCTTGCAGTTCATGTCTGTATTTTGTTATTTTTAGAGTGGAAATATGTTCAATTTAATACTAAATGAATATAAAATAGTTCCATCAGTGTGTGAGAGTGTGATTCAGGACACTGCTGAGAATAAATAAGGGAATGAAATAAGGAGGCATTTCGGCTATTTTTTATGGTGTAACGTGAATGCAGTGGAATGAAGACTCAGATTCTTTGTGATGTTTGTTTTGTTTGTTGGTGTTTTTTTCCCTATTCTTGATAGTTCTAACCTAACACAGTGTGTGTTCCCTCAAAACACTGGAACAAAAGAGAACGTGGAAATTGTATCATTACACCTTTCAACAGCATTTTGTCAAAATTTTGTCTGAGGAAATAGTGTATGTAGCAGTAAAATCTGAAAGCACCAATGGGAATTGCAGAGACAGCGTTGGTTAAGAGTTAAACCCAGAATTGCTCATTTAGCCATTATTATGCTACTCTGAATTTAGCTGAAAACAGTAAAACTGAACGCACTATTGAGAGGCTGTTCTTGGTCTCCTGACCTTGTAAATAACATTCAGGGATCCTTATCCAGCAGCAGTTTTGTCTTGGTTAGACTGGAAATCAGGTTTGCTATGTCCTGCTCCCAATTTCAGAAATGTGTCCAGGAAGTTTAGGTTGTTGCACTAAGGTGCATAACTTGATAGAACTTTTAAAATACGCAAGGTAGTTGCTTGCTTGTCCCATTTAAAATGTTACTCCTACTGTGGTCCCCTCTTTTCATTCCAGGGTAAGTGTTCAATACTCTAAATTACTTTTTCTGTGTTTATCCTCAAAACTCCAAGGACGAAAGGATGCAGGGGAGTGTGCCGGGATATAAACCAATAGGGATAGCATGAAGCCATAACTCTATGTCTGACCTAAAAAACCTCTATGAGAGTTGGTGCTAATTAGCATTATGTCATGCCAAATTAAAAAGACGCTGCAGCTTTAAGTCCCACCTTATTCCCTGAGCAAGTTTGCTGGGGCAGCAGCAGGCAGCATGGTGCAAATGCCATCCAAAGGCTTAGACAACAGGGTGCTTACACTTGCATCCCAGAGCGTTTGTCTGGAGGGAAGTACACGAGAGAAATATAATAAAACATGGGCACTGAACAGATTGGAATAAAGCATTTGCATTTATAGGTATCAAAATGTAATCATATTTATACTCATGGTAAAAACTTGTTAGCCCTCCTTTTATGACTCTTCTACCATATTTGAAGAAGGTTTGTTTCATAGAATCCTGTCATTTAATAATCTCAAAAAGGAAGAACAGCATGTCCTCTTTACAGAGATAAAAGTATCTGAAGCACAGATGAGCAAAATAACCTCTAAAGTTTAGATGACTTCTCAACACCCAGGTTAGATACCAGAGAATGGACTGTAACTCCAGTCTTCTGATTCAAACCATTATATTCCAGTATGTTTCTCTTTTCTCTTATTAGTTCTCTGTGATATGCTCTCACTGAATGGGAGCTGTAAACTAGCAGAGAGCTTTTAATTTATATAACCTTTCCCCAACTATAGACCAAAGGTGTGTCAAGAATCCTAACATGTCTTTCACTGAAACAGTTCACAACAGCAGTTTTACATACGTAATCTGAAAGTTTACAAATAATTGTTCATGGTAAGGCAGCAACCAGAGATGATGAATAAAAGCAATTATGAGGTACATGTTCTGTCAGCAATGAAAATAAGCAAGTGAATGGTATGATTTGTCACTATATTTTTGGCAGTTGGATAAACAAGCACTTTGGGAACAATCCCCTAGTGATCAATTAAAAAATGTGCCCCAAATTATGAAATGAAGCTCTAATAATGAGCTCAAATTTCTTCAGCCATGGTACACAGCCTAATGAAGAAAAAAAAATGGAAAATATTGCTGATACAGGAGTTTTCATGCATAAGTCCTCTACATTCAAGTAAAGAGGCAAAAAGAATATACACTAAGGACTAGATTCATTAGAAGGACTAAATGCCTCTCAATGCAACCATTTCCAAGAAAGTATATTTTGCTGCAGATTCCCTGGAAGAGAAGACTTTTATTTTGGCTAGGAGAGCATTCTGAGTAAAGGGAAAAGAAAACTTACATTAGAGTTAGACACTTCCAGTTTCCTTCTGGCTATGGATGTTTCCCAGATTTCTATCGAGTGTGCTGTGAATCCACTTGTTTAGCAGCAATCCCTTAAAATGGCCTTATCCTGCACCTAGAAATGTGTTCATTTCTAAATAAAACAGGCTGTCCCAGGGGACATGGAAAACATATATTAAAATGCAAATGTGAAAGAAACAAAGAAAGGTCAAGAGTGGACAGAACTTTGTGTGCTGTTAGCACAGAAGAGATACCAGGTGCTACCTGAACACCCAGAAAATATAAATTAGAAGCAAAGTATGGAGCCCTTCTGTTAAGTAGCTAAAGAAGAAAGGAGGCACTCATCTAATGAGAGGAACTATGAAAGATGCAGGAATAGACTCAGAAAGAGATAAAGTACAATCCAGAGAAATACAAGAATTAAAAAATACATATGGCATGTTGTATGCAAAAAATAGAGCCATTAGAGTGAGAAATGATAGGATGAAGACAAAATTTAGAGAATTCCTGAAATTCTGCTGGAAAAAGTACAGACTAACAGTGAGAGAAAACCTGAGCTACAGGGAAGACTTTCTGTATTGGAAAGGATGAAGAGATTATGAGTTAATGATGTTGGGCACTGGAGCAGGCTCCCCAGGAAAGTGGTCACAGCACCAGCCTGACAGAGTTCAAAAGGTGTTTGGACAATCCTCTTGTCCACATTGTGTGACTCTTGGGGATGACATCTTGGGGATGGTGTTGTGCAGGGCCAGGAGTTGGACTTGTGGGTACTTGTGGGTCCCTTCCAACTCAGAATATTCTGTGTGAGTCAGTGTAAACCGTGCTGTTTCTGAAGAGCTTAGTAATAAAGAGCAATAGTGAGAAAAATTAATGCGAGAAAGCATGAGATCAAAGGTGGAATTTTTAAGAGGAGAAAGAGAACATTTAGGTGACATGACACTAGGTTATATGTGATATGTGAAACTACGTCTACTGTCTCATGACACATATATAACTATAGCAGACCTAAATCAGCAAAACCAACTGACTTCTCTCTGGGATTTAGTACATGATCAGCTTGGCTTTTGCCTGGAGTGACTGTATTTGAAAACAAAAATTACTTTAGTCATTAATGAATTATTTCTCTCTATTCTGATATCTTTGCTACTGTTCTTTTGGATTTTAGTCCATCATGGAGGAAAGGAAGAATACAAACAAAAAAAAACCAAGGGAAAGTTAAGATCTATGTAACTAACACAGAGCTGTCATGTTGGTAAATATAAACACACAGTCATAACTATGTGCAGAATTTCAACACTATGTAAATACATCTGGATAAGCACACAAGGTCAGGCATGATTTGTTTTTCAAGAGGTTGAGGACATCTTGAAGGAATATAGTGCAGCTGAAAATTTGTAGGGACCTGTGCAGCTGCTGAAAGTAAGAGAGTAATCAAGACTGTGGGCATATAGCGAACATTTGTCAAACTGATGGTACTTGAAACTGGCATAACCTCTATACTCAAAAAACAAATATGGTGTGAGGACCAGCAGTACAAACTTCCCTATAATTACATCCCTGAGATGTGGGAAATAATGTGGGTGGAAAAAGAGATTCAGACTATAAACCCTTTTTTTATCCTTTTTTTTTTTTTTAATCCAAGCAAATATTTATCTGAGTAGTAGATCTCACAATTTAGAAATGTGCACTCTGGAAAGTAGATTTACAATATTAATTTTATAGAGGATCTAACAACTACAATAATGAGTTTAGTGTTTGTTGGTTTCAGCCAGATTCGGACTACTGATGCAGACAGAGGATTAATTTATGACCAAACTTTTTTGAGTAGTGTAGGACATGGAGACTTAATTGACTATATTTTCCATAAACAAGACAACATCGGTGACAATTAGCTCAATGAAATTATTTTGTATTTCCTAAACTAACAGTTCTTTTCTGTAAGTTTATCCTAGCAGCTAAACCATATTTCAAATTTAGCCAGTAAGGATTTTTTTGTCCTTCATTCCCCCTAATACTACAGGGATAAAAATATACAGCAGTAATGGAAAGGAAAGAGCATTCCTATGTAATAAGTGAATTATTTACTACAATTTTTATTATCAATTAATTATAAAATTATAAACATAAAACAGACTTTCCAGAGGAGTTTTCAAAGAGTTACCATTCATAAATCAGGAAATACAAAAAATGTTACAACCATGATATTGGTAACAATTGTTACCATATCATAATCAGCTGAGTATGCTTATTTTTTAACTCTGCTTAAAATCCTGAGTCTCAAGCAATTATCATTTCAGCTCTGTTTTGCCATATTATGTGTTTGTATTTTGGGGTATGTCACATATGTGCCATATTTTTCTCAGCTGTAAAGTAGTAATAACTGTAGTTTTTTACCTCAGAGTCATAGTAGTTCTTCATTTTTTAATATTTTACTTAACTTTTCACCTGGAACATGCTCATTGGGGCATTTAACAAAAAAAAATTGTGTCATTACCTTTATGGTAAATGAAAACTGGGACCTTAGATGACAGACCTACATCAATCTTGTTCTTGTCCATTGTTTTAATTAAATAAATGGGACTTCTGTGTATATTGTGGACATCAACTGAGGATTACACAGTCATTTTTCCCATGAAAGTCTCCTCCATGACTTCATGCACACCACAGTACACCAGAGACTCTCTTGCATTGTACCATCATCTTGCTTCAGCAATTGGTGCATGTTGACAACCGGGTTCCAACCCCTATTGCCAGTATTGATGATCAGATTAAGGAACCTCACTTCGTTCTGTGGATCAAATCAGACTAGCTCAACACAGCTGCTCTTTCTTTTGCAACAGACTAGATTCTCCATGTTTAAATAACACCTTTAATATACTTCCCCTAAAGTGAGTCAGCTAGTTGGACCACATCCATATAACCCAGGATCAATTGTGAATGTTAGTGGAAGTCATGTAAGAACACACGGCACAGAGATTTTCAGTCTGGACAAAAGAATAGTCTGGTTCTCCTCCCTCTTTTTCCCATTAGAAGAAAACCACCACAAAGACAAAAAACCAAAACCATCACCACCAAAAAAACCAGTCCCAACACAGCAGAGAGAGATGCATGATTTATCTTCCCCCAAAAACTGGAAGCTGTCATGCCAGCTTAGGTTTTTCCAATGGACTTCTTCCCATTTAAGTTCAAGAAAACTTACAGAAACTTTGCTTCAAAATAGGCATTTTAAGTATAATTTGTTAAAAAAAAAATCAACACTGACTAGAAATATAGGCAGAAAAAGCAAAATCTTTTCTCTTCTGCACAACCTTCCATTCCTGCTTCCATTCCTTCTGTTAAATATAATTTGTTAAAAAAAAAATCAACACTGACTAGAAATAGAGCCAGAAAAGGCAAAAAAATCTTCTCTTCTGCACAGACTTCCATTCCTGCTGAGCTCAGCAGGTTTTATTCCCCCAGTGAAAGCCAGAGTGTGATCCAGATTTATAACTTTTCCCAAATCTTGCAGATATTTCAGACATTTCCCATGTAAAAGGTGTTATGAAAAAATGTAGAATTTGACTGAGACTAACTGTTCTGTATGAGAGCAAAGTCTCTGAGTATTAATCCAACAGGGGCTCTAGAGCATTCAGGAAATTTTGGTGGATTTAGGTCTGAATAGTTAAATGAGAAGATCACACTCTATGCAACTGCTGCAATAAATGGAGCTCAAGAGAAAAATCCAAACTGTCAAAAGCTTTTCCCCAAACAGGCAACAAATGTAGAGTGGGTGTGAACAATAAGAATGGATCAGCTTCATATAAAAATAAAAGTGAAAAAAAAGGACGTTCCTGAGAAATGAGAAGTGTACTAAGAAATCTTGGATATAACACAGAAAACAGTTATGGTGAAAATATAATCACTGTTTCCAAAAGAACAATCACAAGAGAGCAATAAACCTCTTTAATCCCCCCCTAATTTTCAAAGATCTATGCTCCCTATGGAAACAGAGATATAAAGCCTGCTAACCTTAAGAATATAAAAAACATCAAAAGCATAAAAGGTCACATAAGTTCCAGAAGAAGCTTGAAGCTTCACCTTCATGTTAGCAAAAGAAAAAAAATCAGTTTAATTCTTTCATGGTAGTGACTTAGAAAGAAGCTTTTTAAACCAGTCCCCAAAATGTAAAAATGATATTCAAAGACAGGATGTCATTTTCAAAATCAGATTGGAACAGGATTACTTAATTAAAAGAGACAAATTAAAAATAGGAAATAGTACAGCTGGTGCCTAGAAAAAATAAAAGGATGGGATGTGAAGCACATCAGTAAATGTTAAAAAAAAAGAAGACAGAGACAAAAAAGTTCTCAGTAGATGTGGACATCAAAAAAGAATAAATGTGGGGACTTGGAAAATAATTTCTTAAAGACATGTGGACTATAATTTTAACAGCAGAAATTGCATTAAGTATAGACAGAAAGAAAGAATGAAAAAGCTTGTTATCAAATATTAGCTTTGAAGTATGGGGCTATGACAAAGGTACTGTAGTGGATGAAAGCCAGCAATATTCAAGGCTTTATAATTCAGCATTTCTCTCCAAGGCACTCTCTAAAGCTGTATCAATCAAAACAAATGCATTTAGAAATAGGGTACATATGCAGAGCAAAAGACCATGAAAGCAGTCTGAATATAGAAAAGCTGGAAAACCTCTTGTCCAATTCACTTAAACAGAAGCTCTCATTAAATGTTTGCTAAACGTGTGCAACTAAGCTTATGGGCAGTGTAAGATGACAATATGTAGTCTTTGTTATTTTTAATTTTATTTTTCTTGATGGACTGGGAAATGGGAAAGAAATAAAATCTTAACAGTCAAATAAAAGAACTACAGTGTATAATACTGAAGGTTTCACTGGGTTCAGTAGGTCCAGTGGGTCTTAATTGCAAAGCAATTAAGGTGTAAAGTGCTCAAAAACCCACTCTTTTTTTCATTTTATTCGGTAAAAGTATTTTTATTTCTCAGCTCAGAGCTGCATAGCATGGATGATGATGCCGTATCAGACTGTCCTGAGCCACAAGGCACTAGAAATCTTGCAGCTGAACTTCAGGCTGTCTCGCACTCATAATTTTCCTTTTCCAAAACATTTTAACAACAAGAACAAAGCACTCTTGCTACACTTTCTTGGTTAATTTCTACAAAGCTACTGAATAGGAACAGACAGACAAGAATGTTTTTTCCAAGCCCCAGTCGATAATTACATTTCTAATGAATGGCTGTGAAAGCTGAAAATTTCTGAAAATCAGGCTCTTTGTCCTAAATAACAAACTGTTCAACCAAGAATTTTCCGTAAATGAATCCCTTCCCTGTCTGTCCTGCAATGAGAAAGACCATAATTTTCTTCCTTCTTCTGCCCCTCGGTGTTTTGTTTATTCTCTACCTTATTTCCTGGTTTAACACCTTTTCTGTTCTATTCACATTTTTATTTCTCCTTCTTCTGTAGTGCCATTCTTGGTGGAAGTCTGTTCAGGCATCCTGCAAAGTATACCTGTTCTGTTGAACACAGACACTAATGGTAGCAACTCCTTTTGTTTTCTACCTTCTCTCCATCAGAGTGAGTAAAAAATATAACAAGAGTCTTAGCAAACGTCGTTTTTTCTACTTCTCAAAGCATTGTGACATACCAATTTGATTACAGAAGCACATGAACCGACCACACAAATTTAGGAAAATCTACACTGAACCCCTATCCCAAAAGAAAAGAATGAAGAGACAAAACATCCTTCCTTTGACAGCATGTTGACATGGTCCAGATTCCTGTTTACCAGCAGGATGGAAAATAGAACTATACAGGGAAAGACCTGAACAAAGGAAGCTGAGGTCAAACCTTGTACTATGTCAAGGACCTCGAATATAAAAAGAGATGTAGCTCCATGCAGCCCAGATAGAAAGAGAATGAGGTAAAAAACCTGTACTTTAAAAAAAAAACCCCAAATCCGGTTTAATAATAGATACTTTCTTTAATGGACTCTCTTCCAGTTCACTTTTATTTTTAGGAAGTTGCTGTCTTACCAGTCCCTGGAGCTGGACTTGCACACAGTTACTTACTACATAACTAATGTAAGTAATTTTAAGGAGATTTTGGTGGGACATGTTCCAAGTTTGCAGAGATTATTGTTTCAAAAATAATTTAAAATTACTCAAGAAGTTGCTCATCTGTACAAATTGAAAGTTTCCACCAAATACCTTGTTATTAATTTCCTTATGTTCATTTCAGCTCTTTAATTAGGCATTTAGCTCCCTTCTCTTTTCTTACTTTCAGTAATTATCTGAACACTTAGGGCAGATTACAAAGATGTCTATACAGACAGCCTACCATGAAGCCCTGTGAGCTGCCTCTTCAAGCCTTGCAATCAGACATCTATTACACTCACTTAATTAGAGCTGGAAAGTAGAAGCTAGACCCTACCTGGAAATCTGGACCTGAGCTCTACAGCTAAGGTACCTACAGTTGTAGGTACAAGGCAGAGGTAATTGCAGAGCCACTGACGGTCAGACTGTCTGCCTACACTGCAACAGGCTGGTGGAGTTTACTTGTTGCTTACATGAAAGGATGCTTCCTGTTCATGCTGGTCAGTAACATCTTGTCTCTGAGAACAACCAGCACATCTGCCTTACAGCTTCTGCTGAAATGGTAACAGGGCAGTAATACCTCATTCTGGGAAGTTACCCACCTTTCTAGCTCTGAATGATTTGTTATTTGATTTCTGGTTTATAGTGGACATCTGATTCTACCAGATGTAAAAAAAAAAGTCCACATGCTGGTTCAGCAAAACCCAATACTTCTACAGAATCAAACTGAAGTTAGCATAAAGATAGTGCACCCTTTCTGCATGTAAAGAAAGAGAAAGGAGAAAAAAAAATCTGCTAGATCAGGGAGAAACAACCTAAGGACAACCCACCTAAGTCAGCCCAACCCTAACTCAGCTAGGTTTGCTGAACCAGAGTATTACAGTTTTAAAGAAGGACGGCTCAGCATTAGTGTGAGAAGATGCCTTGCCAGGCCATTGCTGTCAGTAATGAGGAGCAAACAATACCCACTCAAGTTCAAAACCTGGAGATGTTGAGGAGTGCTCCAGGTAATTAACCTGGAGCAGCTCAGCATGTCATAGTCTTCAACTACTGCAAGTCTTCCCTCTATCTATTTTTTTTTTTCTAAAGTACACCTGATCATTACTTTTAAAGTTAATGCAGAGGAAAATGGTGGGGGGGTTGCATCTAATTGGTAACTTCCATAAATACTGTTCTGTTACCTTTTAATACAGGGGTTTAGAAGGTTTTGTGAATACATAATTTATGCTCAGATGGCCATGATTAAATAATACTTTAAATTCTTATTAAAAGATATTCTCAAGACGATCAGCTCTCTGATATTTTAGAGAGATTGTTAATTCTGTTGGAATGTTTGACTATATAATCTATGCAACAGGCAAACTTGCTTTGATAGCTTAGCCTTTTCGAGGAAATATGTAGTGCAACCCCTGTATGCAAATCCACTTGCAGAAGCAGTATTAGCTGTCACACTTCCTGAAGCTGTCATGACGACTTGTGATGGAAGACAATGGGTAAAAGTCAGAGCCACTTTTCTCACCCTCGTTAAACTTCCTCTTCAGCAGCATGTGGCACTGCAGGTAATGAGTTCCATCTGCGTGTCACCAGCCTCAGCTACAGAGATAAAGCAGTCAGATGTTGGAGGTAAAAATTTACTTCAGAGAAGCCAAAGTTTGCAGCTAAAAATAAGCCTTTACATCGAGAGTTCTGCAGAAGACCCAGACATTCCAATTACTTTTCCATGTTTGGTACTCAGAAAAATCATTTAGCAATAATGTTATTAAATGACCTAGTTAACTGGTGAAATTAATACTGGTAATTAACAATCATCAATAGTTTCTTCAGCTATTGAAGTCTTGAATTCATGAGTACTAAGAGTAGGAAATGACCTTAAACAGGTAGCATTTTTCTATGACAAATATATAGTATTAAAATTAAGAAAGAAGGTAATTCAGGTAATAATGAATTTTAGACACTATTTTGGAGATAAAATCCTACAGCAACCCAGCCCCTGAAATGGCTAAAACGAGCCGGTCAGCAAAATTAAGGCATCCAAATATTGGGAACTGCAATTGCTAACAACTCAATGCATAAATGCACATCTTCTGAATTAATGCGGTGAACCATCTGAAAATGAAAGGATGATCACCTTTCATATGCCAGCATTTCTGCAGTTCCTGTTGCATCCTTTCATAAGAGGTGAAGATGATTGTAATGCTGGTCAAAGCAAACTTTCCCATCATACACCGTAAGATACAAATCATCATAACAGAGTAGTATATCTATGCAACACCTGTAGCAGTGTCTTTTAACTGTATTTTTTTTATCCTTTTTTCTAATTTTTCAAACTAGGAGAGATTTTGATCTCACACTTAGGCTTGCAATGAAATGTGCTAAAATCTAGTAAACTATGAACTGAAACAGGTTTTTTATTTGCACGATTCCATGTTATTGTCTCCTGTTTATAAAAAGTTTATTTAAAGCCACTTTTATAGACTTTTATTTTTTACCCAGTGTGCAGTTGAAAAAGAGTAGGTTAAGTAAGTCAGCCTTCAGACACATAGAAGCACATGCCAGGAGCTTGCCTGTTTCAGTCACATTTCACTCCCTTTGTTCCAGCAGAACTCTCATTCACTTGAAACTGAAATTTTTATTAAGGACTAGAATATTTAATCTATATGCCAAATGGCAGAATAAAGTATGCTGTTTTCCTTGAGATTTCAACAGCTTTAGCTGTATCCATGTTGGCAGCCTCCAGTATCACCAAGCTACATTTTTTCCTCATAATTGTTTTCTTACCAGGATTTTCTCACTGTAATTTTTAATCAGGCTTGCATAATAAAATTTTCATTCATTATCAACTGTGTTGAATATTCTGATAACTTTCAGAAGTCTAATTTTTCATGTCCAACAAGATTTGAGGTCTTTCTGAAATAACTTAGGAGTCATTGAAACTTTTCATATTGTACGTAGTGCTGCAAGGAGAGTCCATAAATTCAGTTCTGTGATCCATGATAACAGAATACAAAATTCCTACAGCTTATTTCAGCAATGTGCTTATTTAGGTAGCTTTGGAAGAACCTGGTAAGTCACTGGATGCAGGAGTAGCTTTCCAATTATTTAAAAATATAATAATACCAACCCTAGATATAAATTTTAATAACATCAGCTTTAGGGGGATAATATCTCACAGCAGACTTTGGTACATATAACGTTTAGGTGCTGCTACTGAGGACTTCCAAAATACTCATTTTCACAGCCTGAGTAACCTCAGAAATTGTGGGGCTTGCTGTTTCTTAGCGGGATAATAATACTTACAACATAGCCAAACTTGTCTTGCCTGCAAAAATATACACCTGCCGTGTTGGTATATATCTTACTGCTAACAAATTAGTTAAACCTAACTTGTATAAATTGTGTCTCACTAGCTACAAATATCATCTATAGGCACAGTGAATTTATTCAACCTGATGTAATTGACTGCACATGTTTCTAAGAAAGATATAATTTCAGTTTCTTCAATTACTATAAAACATTATCTTTGAAGATCTTACCCTGAAAGCTGGGATTTTTTTCAGAAATGTCTGAGCAAGCAACATCTTTTCTAGTATTTCTTCTTTTATCATAGTCAACACATCTCTTCTTATCAGTGCTGAAACATAGCTTAAAAACACATACATGCAGATAACACTTCGCTCACTATTTTTCCTGTGTTGATAAGAAAAGAAAACAATTTTAGTGGGATTTAGATACATATTTGAAAGACCATAAAGCACTGATGAAAAAAAACCCATGTTAGTATGTAATAAGGCTGTGAAAATAGCACTGCCAAGTTGACTTCATGAATATGGACAGCCACACCAGGGGCTAAGATTGTCTTCTTTTTTTCAGTTTGGAGCTTCTTTTTTAAAAAAGACATTCCATTGTTAAAATCATATGGGTCAAATCAGACAGTTACAGGCTTCACAGCCTCACCTTTTGCATATGTTAAGTAGAAACCCCATAGGAGACTTGGAAAGTCTCATTTTACTACAGCATTAGAACAATTTTTGAAGCCTTTAATGTTCAACCATACTCATTGATGTCTAATCAAGACCCTCATTTTAGCAGGTTTTTTTTGGTTTTTGGGGTTTTTTTTACCTCTTGGGTGGAAATTGGTTCCCATCCATGTTCACCTTGGATATGAATTTTTGAAACACTTCAGACAAAGTACCTTCTCCTTCTCTGAGAGAGAAGATAAGGAAAGCCAGGAGTCTTCATAGCTTAAAATACTCCTAATAAATTTCCACAGAGGACATTTAGCAGATCAAAAGAAGCTGAAAATTTTCTATCTTCTACTACAATGTGCTGTTTTCTGATGTAACAAAAAGGCTTGGTCAAAGCACAAGTTTACAGTTTGCTTGGAGTAGCTATAAGAATTGTAGCTAAAACCTCCAAATGCTCCACAGCGAGACAGCGTTAATTTACTACTGATTGGACTTGGTCTGATGCCACAGTTATAGTATTCATTTTACCAATATTGTCTCTCCCCTTATTTTGGTATATTTTTGCAACATTTATGTCAAAACAGTCCATACAAATGTGAGTGATCCTGCTTTCATTACTATCTCTCTCCATTGTAAAAGAAACATTAATTTAAACATACATGTCTCAAAAATACCTCTGTGTCTGCATGTGTGTATATCTCTTGAGACCAGGCCACTTGTGATTTTTCTGTATTTCAAGCTGGCCATGACTGTGTTCTGTAGGTACTAGATCAATTATGCAACGTGACGTTTATGTATCAACAATTACTTTAGAACCCATATTGGTTATTCCAAATTAATTTTAATCAACAGCGTGTTAGGGAATGTTTTTTGCTGAATATCATGAACAAAAAAGTATTCTGTTGTGGCTTTTTACCTTTGTGGTCTACTTCACTGGTCTTTACATTTCACATCAGTCATTCTGGACTTTCAGGAAGTTATCATATAAAAACCCACATGCTTTTTTTCAAAAAGCTCTGAAATCGCTTCATTTATATTTTTGAGGCTGATAACATACCTATGTCTTATTGACTAAAAACTCTTCTTAGTAAAGAGTAGGAATAATTAAATGTCTATTTGTTTTTAAATAACAACTCTCATTGTGCTCAACTCATCCCTCATTAAAAAGACAGTAAATATGGCTATGTTTTAAAAATAGCAACAAAATTTCAGAGACTCTGAATAATACTCTTTTTTTCCATAGACAAAAATCTTCCATCAGTAGAAAATAGTGTAGAAAGCTGAATATTTTTCAGTTAGTTATTGTTTAAATGATTGATAGTAATTTTTTGTGTGTGAATCAAATTACTTGTATCTTAAAAAGATGAGTTTAGAATAAATTTGATATTAAGATAAGAGAATGCAATGTTAGAATAACACATTCATCAATGTTGACTCGTTCATTTTTTTGACTTGGTTAAATTATACTGGGATCTTTTAAATTGGGTGATTTTTCTAAATTCCTGTGTAATTTGTTCTCAATCCCCTTTGATTATGATCTATAAAAATATTAAGATATCTAATATATTTAAGAGTGAAGACAGATGGACTAGTGACTGGGCTGTCATCCACAGCCCACTGACTATGGATCACAGAATAAATATGGAATAGATATGTTTAAAATTTTTGCTTTATGATAGACATATAGTATAAATGCAATGTATTCATAAATATATACATATTCTTATATAAATGGATAAATATTATAAAAATATACTTTCTTTGAAGTGAACATCCAAATCACATGGCTTGTGCTGTTCTGTATCATGTGTCAGTCATATCATAAAATGAGACGTAATAGAAAATGCAAATCTTTATCCATGTGGTTCAAGTTTCACAACTATTTCTAGCTCAAAGAAAAAGAAAGAAAAACTGACAGAAAGCTGGAAAATGTGAGGAAAAAATATTTTTAAAAAATATAAGTATGCTTTATGCCATTCTATATGCACTTCAGAAATAGAGTTTCATACATTTACATTGAAATGAGAATTGATACAAAACTGTTCTCTTGGTTAGGATAGAAATAAATCTTTGGAGACTGAGGCAAAAGAATGTTAAGTATTTCAGTCTTCCTCTCATTTATTGCTACCAGTTTTCCAGCCTTGTTTATTGGGGGAGGAGGAGGATACCGCTTCTTTAACCTTTCTTTTCTGGTTAATATACCTATTGAAGTTATTTTTGTCAAAGCCCTTCTTGTTATTTGTTGCATCCCTTACCAAGTTTAGTTCTACCTTCACCTTGCTCTTCCTGACACCATCCCTACACAAGTGAACTTCATCCCATACTCCTCCCTGGTTACCATGTCCTTGTTTCCGCTGCCTATGTGACGCCATGATTTTTTGCTTTTTCATATACCCCTCTTATATACCCTTTTCATATACCCTCTCATAAAGCTTTATGTATCCTTAGTGCTTTCAGCCCACATACTTGTAATTCCCTAAGTCTGATAACAGCTTAGACCCAAAATTCTGTTAAGCCAAGAGATCAAACATCTTGAAAGCCTCGCAGTTGGGTCAGAAAGCCCCAGACACCAAGGTCCTCTCCAGAACACATTCTGTAAACCAAGATAGGCCCATCCAGGGGGAAGGTTCCTCAGGATGGGGGCTTCTCTTGAGCCTCTCATTGGGGAATCTTTGATAGATATGCTAATTTGAAAGGTCTATAACTGTATAAACAAATTATTGTGCGGGTGCATTGTTCGTGCATTGTTTGTGCCTTGTTCGGGGGGTGCACCCTGGAGCATTTTGGGATGGGCATCCTGGTGTGTATCTTTCGGGTGTGCATTTTTGGTGTGCATTTCGGTGCATTCTACCTGGATGTGGTGCACCAGAGGATCCTTAAATAAATACCGAGGTAAAACCCTTTTTCCCCCTCTAACTGTGTTTGGCTTTTAATTCTAAGCCCCGGGAAAGGTAACACATGCATTTGCGTCTTTCCCTGTAGTTTGACCAGCAGGTTCCTACTCAGCCATGTCTACCCCTTGCCTTCCTTGCCCAATTTCTTCCTCCTGGGGATTGCTAACTCTTGCACTCTATGGCGACTTCCTCAAAGATCTGCCAGCTCTGTTCTTCTTGCTTGCTCCTGATGGCAGTCTCCCTGGGAATCCCTTTTACTACCTCCCTGAAGAGGTGGAATTTTGCTTTCCTAAAGTTTAGGGGCCTGACTTTACTCCTTACCTGAGCCCATATCCCTCAGGACTGCACACTCCACCAGTATGTGATCACTGCAGCACAGGCTGACTCCAATTTTGGTGACCTCAATTAGTTTCTTTACACTGGTGACCATCAGGTCCAGTTTTGCATCCCCACTGGTAACATTGTCTATTATATGGCTTAGGAAGTCATCCTCTCTGCATTCCAGGAGTTTTCTGGATTGCCTGTGGCTTGCTGTGCCTCTCTCACAGCAGATTCTGGGGTGGTTGAAGTCCACCAGCAGGACAAGAGCCTGTGAGTCAATAGGTTCCCCTTGATCAGGGGCCTGTAGTAGACACCAACCATGAGGTTCCCTTTGTTGCCTTAGTCTCTGATTCTTACCCACAAGCTTTCAACATGCTTGTGGTTGTTCTTCAGAGACAACTCTTCACACAATGCACCTCCGGAGGTATAGGGCAACACCTCTGTCCCTCCTTCTTCCCCTGTCTCATCTGAACAGCCTGTAGCCATCGATAGCCACCCTCCAGTCACGGGATTTATCCAACCAAGTTTCACTTGGACATGTCCACAGCTAAATTCTTCCTCCTAATGTGTACTGCATAGATCCGTGTCTCTGATGAGACACATCCATACATATTTATTGCTGAAAAGAAAATCTGATCATTTATTAAACTCATTAACCAACAATCCATCATAAATCAAATACAAGAAACTAAATTATCAAGTCTTAAGACCAGGTGTTCTAGCAGTATATATTGCTGATTGTTAATCACTGATTTTAGGTTTAACTATTGAGGTTTTTTTCAAAATTAACAGATACCAATTCTTAAGATAACACAGCTGTAACTGTTATGAGTAGAAGCTAAGGAAACAAGCATTGGTGTTCTATAATTTTCTTTACTTCCTAAAGATGTGTGTTATATCCTGTTAGCTGAATATAAAAATATAAATACTGAGGCAGTATTTGTCAGTAGCTTCTTACTCACCCCTCCTCCCCACATTACCTAACTTCCAGGTTCATACCACAGCTGTCTTTCTTGAGGGTTGTACAAGCAATTGATTTTTCAGTTCACAGAAGAAGTGGCATTTGTCCCAATAATAATGGCATTAATAGTTCGGAAATATGCATTCAGTTTTGCTCCAGCTGAGAGATGAGCACACCAAAACATTCTACACTCTCTCTGTACTTGAGAGGGCAGAATCTAGACAATATCTTCATGGATACAGAAAATGGGGAACAAACGCAGATCATAATCTTTTTATTGATTTACCAATAAGCAGAAAAAAAATCATTTCTACTCCCCTGTCCATCCTTGAGCTTCTCTTTTCTTTGTCTATTTGTTCCTTTTGTATGTACAACTTCTGGCCGTGTCAGATCATGAACAGTTAAGTTGTCTCACAGTAGAGTTTCCACACTGCATTTTAAAACTTAATAGGTGCCTTGGTTTAAAAGTTTAAATTCTTAAAAGAATTTTTCCCATTACTGTAATGGGAATTACTATAATGGGAATGTTCCAAAATTCCAAACATTATTTTGTTTCAGATTTGGGTCTCCACCTTATAAAACTTCACAGGGGCAGTAGCACAAATACCACCAAGTTTAGGAAGCTGGGTCTAGAATATAATCTGATTCAGGCCAAGTGTGGTGGCCTTGGTTTAATTTTTTTAGATTTAAAATGCATCTGACCTCAGAGCATGACTCAAAAGCATCTATAAATAGATATTACAATAAAGTTTACCCATCCCCATCTCTCTGCTATGATAGAACATGGAAATAATATAAAAGCAATAAAGCAGAACATTTATGGCATCAACTTCAGTTTTATTCTGAAATATTTCTGGATTTTACTTTGCATAAATTCACAGCTTCTGTGTAGAGGCTTTTGGGGTTTTTTTCTCTGTGTGTGTGTGTGTGTGTGTGTATGTATGTATGTGATATGTCCTTACGATAAAAAAAGGCCTATGGTTTGCCTTTAAGTTATGAATAGCATCTGGGATAACTAATTTCAAACCTATTTTTTCTCCTTTGCAATATGGAGAGACGTTGAAGTTCAGAAAGAAATAGGGAACATTGTAAGATGTTTGGCAGTCTTTACTAGAAGAATAGTTTATTGAGAGTCTATGTCTCTTATCTGTAAGGCATGCTTAGATTTCATGTCTGTCAACTTCAAGAGGTAAAAGGGATGTGGAAGAGAATCATATGGTCCTTTTGCTTTCTTGGGAATTTTGAGCATACAGATTAACTAGGTGTGCCATATATCTGATATTGACTCTGATCAACTAAACTCTTCTCCTCTTCTTTGTTTCTTTTCTCACTCTCTTGTTCTATAAAATGAGGCACCTAGAGAATAATTACCTGACTTTGTCCAAAACCTAGATAAAAGGACAGTTCTAATGTAAATATGTATATATGTGTATGTATGTATGTAAATCACCAGGGAACACTTGCACATTTTTATTAGCTCTAGAGATTCTAGATAGAACCATCTGGTCCATTATTGGAACATGAGTAGTACAAAATTCTGCAGTATTCAGTGTTATACAATAGTCTTAGTCGTTTAAGTGCCATTAAGTTCTGAGTAAATCAATGGGCATGATTTCCTCCAGTTCACAAACTGCAAAGACAGTTCCTCACTTCATCCTCTGAACCTCCTTTTTGACACTGAAATGAGGGGGACTGAAGACAATGCCAGTTAAGATTCAGTCTGCTTTCTTTGAGCTAAAAAAATACAGCCTTTGCATTGCAGAACTCTTTGACAAGGTTTAAAAATACACTTCTGAACAGAAGTTGTGCTATCCCCCTGCTTATATACCCAGTTGTGCTGTAATATAATGCACTTTAACAAAATTTGCAGAAATGTTCTACAAGTGCATGCCGGAAAATTCAAACAGACTGGCTCTGCCATCTGCTACTTCTGATAAGAGACTCATCTCTCTGTTGAGCAGGTAGTGGAGAGACTCACTGAAAAAAAAGAGAAGATAATGAAACACTGAAAACATGCTGTATTTCACATTTGCTTGTGGACACGCATCACCTAATTGGGGGTCAAATCAATGTTTATTAAGTATTTAGAATGCATTGTGGATTCAATTTGAATTAACTATGAATATATGCAGAACACTACAAAGTAAACCTATTGATGTAATTTGGCCACTGAACTCAACTCCATCTCTGTTTCAGTGACAAGAGTAGCAAGAGTAGGTATAACTGTGAAGGGACTCTTATCTCTACTGTGACACTCATAGCACAATACCAAATTTCTCAGCCTGCTGGGGGCACACAATTAAAACAGCATAAGGGTTAGCTCCATGATGACAGTCAGTCTGAGTAAGGACAGTGTGCAGTTGCAGTGTTCTAGATGCAAACAGAAGTGATTAGTTCCCTTTTTTTTTCCAGTACCAACTACTTTACTTGTAGTAAAGTACTACAGCTCTGAGCTGCTTTAGAACACAATTATTTTATTTTCCATTCAAAGCAGAGACACATGCCAAGGCATTAAAATTTATTTGCATCCTTTGTAGGCCAGGTTTCCATCCTTTGCATTCTGAAATGCAGTTAGCTTAATAAGCCCTTAATGCTCTTGCACCCTTTATATTCTTTCATGTTGCCAGACAGACAGCCCTTCCAAAAGCTAATGACATTAATGACATCTGTTGGCTGCTGTGGGATAGCAGCTCACCATTAGCATCTGTTGCTCTGTGACAAGGTTAATTCTGAAAAAAAGCCTTAAAAAATAGCTTAAATGTACCCTTCTTGGTGACACCTGAAGAGGTCATGTTCATGATGAAGAAATGAGATTTTTAAAAAGACTCTAAAGCAGATTATAAAGATGTTTAAGATGGTGGTGTTTTCTGTACCACCCTAAGAGAGGACAGGAAAAAAGATGGCTTCACAGGGATCATGAGAGGCTGAAAAAGGACATAGCATTGGGGAAAATAAGAACCAAAAGATAGGAAATGTGATTAGCTCCAGATGTGGATCCTTAAGGGGAAAGATGAACTGCTTCAGAGGAACAACTCTGAGTGGGATAGAACTAACCTTCTAAGTGACTGGAACAGAGACAAAGCCCACATATGAGGCAATGTGTACTTCAGTGGTGTAGGACTCTATTCAGGATGAAAGGCAGAAGGCCTGGGAAAGGGTAGACTTGAGGGAGATTTGACTGAATGTTAGATACTCCCCTGCATGAGGTAAGTAATGCTAAAGGGACTACTCTGAAATGGCAAATAGTAGAAGTATAACAAGGAAGAACTCTAGGGTAGTGAGACTCATCAAAAGACTAGTCAGGAAAGTTTATTTTTGACAGTTCTCAATAAAACCCTTCCATCTGCTTTTCCTTCTCTCTTTTCCTCTCAGTGAAGTAAATTAAGAAGTACCTCTCTCCAGACTGAATGAAATATTTATGTAGACCTTCTTCTTTTTGCATGACATATTCTATCACCAGCATCCACAAGAGGCTTTCTAGTGTTCATCTCTTCTACTGGCTGGGCCCTGTTTCTAGATGTTCCTAGGTTACACAGGCTTATCTGAACATGTCATGTAGTTTAGTGAAGTTTACAGACCCCTTAGACCTCACTCCCAGCTACGTAAATGTGAAGAGATTTTTCAAATCTGTCATGATACTTTGAGCATAGGCGTTCTAACCCAGAAAATATTACTGATGAAATTTAGTTTGAAAGATAAGTAATCCAAAAGTTGGGGAGACAAGACATTCTTGATTAAAACTAAATGACTTTTCCTGAACTACACAGTAGTTTGGAGTGTTAGTTGCTATAGCCTTATCTGCCTGATTTCCTTTCCGTGTGTGTTAAAAATATAGGAACACAGATATTAAACAAGTGTCTATCTTAATACTTTGGCAGAATAATGTTAAATTGATGCAGCAGAGTGATCTTAAAATACAGATAAACACAGTGGAAAACTTGCTGCAGGAACAAATAAAGGTTGTAAGACATTTATGTTGCTTTTCTGTATCCTATTGAATCTTTAATGAATTTCATGAAGAAAAAATCTGATCTATTTATATTTGTTGAACTACTTAGTTCAATTAAGAGCAATATAGTTTGGTTACTCAAGAAAAAGTGTTTTTCAGGGTGGCTAAGGACCTATACCTGTTCAATCCAGTCAAAGTTGGTGATGTGTTTTCTAGTCTACACTACATTCCTCTGTTCAGTGACTGCAACAATTTTCACAAGAATACTCCAGGACCATTGATCAGCTTGATACCAACTGAAAGCTCCTTACAGTGTGAGAAATTATTACAGTTCTTAGTGAATTTCTTATTTTTGTCACTGCATAAAATTCCATCCATGGATCACCATCAATCTTTCATGAACGCCATTGAAGGCAAAACCTTAAAAATTATAGGAAACAAAATGCCTAGTGATTTTCTGTAAAACTAATCCATGTTAAGGCAACACACAAGGGAGAAAGAAGCTCACAGGTAAAGTACATATTTTTTTAGTAGACTAAAATAATAATGGCAAAATACAATTTAATAGAATAATAGAATGGTTTGGATTGGAAGGGAACCTTGAAGATCATCTCGTTCCAAACCCCTTGCCATACGCAGGGACACCTTTCACTAGGCCAGGTTGCTCAGAGCCCCAGCCAGCCTGGCCTTGAACACTTCCAGGAATGGGGCATTCACAAATTTCCTGGACTCCCTCACAGTAAAGTCTTTTTTCCTAATATCTAATCTAAACCTATTATCTTTCCATTTGAATCCATCCCTTCTTGTCCTGTCACTAGATGCTCTTGTAAATGGTCTTGCCCCACCTTTCCTGTAAGCTTCTTTGAATTTTTTATATAAGTACTTCTGCTGCATTAGAACTTTGAATGTCTATTTGCTATCAGTACAGTATACCACTGCCATCTTATTTTCTTTGACAGTGAAGCTTGATAAAGTTGTAGTTTTATACAGAACTGGAGTGAAAGTGAGTAATGTCAATTGTCCTTTGCAGTAGAAGTTATATATTTTAAGCAACTAGATCAAGTATGAATATTTTGTGTTACTGCTATGCTCAGGCAATCTGTTCTATGCACTCTGCTACAGGAAATCTCTCAGCTTCACTCCTTTTGACTCTATATATCTGCTCCAAACAGAGCAGATACTTTGCAACTTGCAGTCTTCCTTTTCATAGTTGATCCCTTAAGTGGAAGCATAAAAGCAGTATTTACCATGGTGGATGTGACTGAGCCTGCCATAGTCTCCATTTTTTCTACAAATGGATTGCCCTTGAATTACTTTTGGGAATGACCCAAACCAGTGAGTCTTTCCCGTAGCATTCTTTTGAGATACTTGGTACAATTTATACCCTGTAGATAACTGTGTCAGGCTTTCTGCTGGCACAGAAACCATCGACATAATAATTTTTCTTGGCTTTTATCTTCAAACTCTTTGTAAAAATTGTAAGGGCTTAGCTAAGCACTTCAGTACTAGTGTATTAAGAAGCTATGGACACATCTCTAATAACAAATACTGCCCCTGGTTATCACCCTTGGATATTGGCAGTGACCTTTCTTATTAGCACTACCCTCCAACATAATGAATAGAGGCTTACAACCTGAAAAGAACTCATTAATTATCCTTATCACCTTTTTATTCTGGAAGTTGTCTTTATCTTACAAGATCACATATGTGACTTTGGAGAATGTTACAAACCTTAATCCCAATGTTGTACACACACAGTCAATGAACAGTAAACTACAGTTTCTATAGCTATAGTAAATGGTCATTATGGGTAGATGTATTAGAATAACGGTTTCTTGTTTAAATGCATTTAATTATTCACAAGCATATGCAGAATATTTGTTTACACAGTTCCTTTGTGTATATGGGAAGCCCTCCTGGCAAAGTCAAACACCTTTACATGCACACAAAATTTCCTATTTCACTTGACAGAGCTTCATTAAATTATTTATAATTACCTTCTTCATTCCTTTTTGTTATGACTGGTTTGAAATAGACATGCACAAAGGCATTTCTAATCGTGCACTGCATTAATATGAATAAATATTCCAGAAGGCCAAGATTCTGCACTTTTCACATATTTTTCCCATGGAGTTGACTTAGCAGAAAATCATGAATCACACAATTTTTCTGATAACACATTAAGCAGTTCAGAACACTTCCTTTTAATAATCTCATGCTATTTTTTTCTATTGTAACCTGAAAAGTATGTAACATAAAGAAGATAGGGATGTATTTGGAATAAAAGATATAAATAAATGGTACAAAGCAAAAATTAGTTTTTTTATTCGGAAAGTATTCTGTTGGGGTTTCTGGAGTTTTGCAAAATTAATGTATCTATTAATAAAAAGACAGATTGTACTGTATTTGAAGCTACCTACAATACCACTGATATTTTGTGATATTTAAAATCTATCACCTTGTGTTAAGAATTTCATTCAGTTCTCTTTTTTTAGAAAATGATGTGAGATAAGGAAATTCAAGACACATGCTGAACTTTGTATTTTTGCTCTATAGCTGTTAATTTGAAATCTGAAAACTTGTGATTTGGGTCTTAGTTTTTGTATCTGTGTTGGCGCAGGTCATGAGTTTGTATTAAAGAGATGGGACTATCACGGTTAGTCACAATTTAGTACTTAAAATAAAAAACAAGGCATCAGTCTCAGAGGTTGTGAGGTTTGGTAACAAGTCGCCATAACTTAGGATAGTCACGAGTTTCAAAGTTACACGGCAATTTACACCTTTTTGGTCCAATAAGCAATTAACACTAAATTTTGTTTTGACTTGATAACCTATCACCTTTGGTACTTTTTACTGCAATGTGTCTGTGTTTCAACCAATTACCTGTTGGGTCACGCACACCCATACACTTCTATTATAGCATCTAAATTCTTAAACTATAAAATCCCATTACTATACTTAAAACAATCCACCAAATCACCCAACACATATTCTTACTTATAACTATAGAAACATTGGTTTATGATTCTCTTGCTTAAGTTCTATATATCTTTGTCATCACATCAGCCCTAGCTCCTTCCAAGGCTGTAAATCAAACCCATTATTGCCTGTAGAGGTTTTTACTCCTCTGTTTCCCACATATCTGTAGCATTCTGAACTGAGTATTTCAAAAGTCATTTATATCTGATATACCATACTTTTACAATTTGCAGATTCTGAAACTGAAGCAATACAGATTCAAATTGGAATACAGCTTTGTACATTTGGGATCACCAAAGGTATTGAAGTATGACTGGAGTTCTCTCTCAACACACTGTTTGAGTATCAGGGCTGAGTACTCAGATAACATAAGGGAGGAAAGAGGACAAAGATGCAGTACTGCATAAAAAAGAACTTTGCACCAACCCACCCCTGGTGTATATATATGAGTATGTGTGCATGCTCTACCTACGTACCAAACACAAGGTAATCAGGGTTAGTTCAGAGTGTAGTGAAAAGAGGACTAAACTAATTAAAATTGCCTTGCACTTACTTGGATAAACCAGTTTACCTGGACTATTATTGTGGATCAGCTGCGTCTAAAACCTTAGTTTTTTCTCGGGTTGATTTTCTGTTGTGTGTCCCAATTAAATATTAATTGTCCCAGAGAGAAAGAAAGGGTTGTTCTGATCCACTTGTTAAACACTGATATGAGAGGGGTTATCTTAGTTGAAATTGATATATGATGGAACAACTTCATGAGAATTTTACCTATTACCAACTTTACCTCTTAGACTGATGGCTGAGCTACTTGTCAAGGACTGAGAGCCCAAATATTCTCATTTTAAGTGTTTGTCTTACCCTTAAGAAAAAAAAGTAGCATCATCCTCAGCATTCTTTTGCTTGTTCACTTTCCATTGCATGTGCCACAAATTAGCTTTTGATACATCTTGCATGAACAGAATTTAGTGTTTTGTTTGGGTGACAATTACACATTTTAATTTGGGATTTATCTAGCTGGCTGCTTTTTATTAATTTTGCTCTTAATTTCTGTCACCGAATTTAAAAATTAAACACTTATAAAAGAATTCAATGATATCTTGTAACTAACATGCAAGTGCTTGTGGGAAATCATCTCTGTTTTAATGCCCAGAGGCTGGAAAAGCTCTCTTCCAAACAAAGGTAAAATCTTAGTCCCACTGGTAAAATCCCAGTCCCACTAATTCCTTGAGACTGACTACTGGATTCCAAGATTAATATATATATTATAATTACCCCACACCTTCCTAAAACTCACTCATATCAGACTGTCAGATGGGTAGTGGCTATATACTATACATAGTATATTCATTTTTATATTTTATGTGGTTTTATGTGTATGTGCACTCCAGAGGGTAGATGTAACAGGAAAGGAATTTAATTCAGGCACATGCCACCAAAAATTGCCTAGAGTATTAATAAAAATCAAAGGTCCCAAGAGCACAGTTACAGTTGCTGTACAAATTTCAGTTTTTTCATAATGCAGTTTTTATGGCTACTGAATGAATATCACTGTACTGTAGCAGAAGAAAATAGACATAATTTTTTTTCTAATCATTGTGAAATACAATGTGGTTATTTGCACAATCTTCACTAGAAAACAATTTTGGTACCTGCTTGTAGATGATAGTTAAAAATCTGTGTTCCTGTGCTGTCAGTCAGTGGAGAGAGGTATAATCTGCTGAGGGGGTAGTTCGAAGCTCAGAAGGGAAATGTCTGAGGTATGAATAACCCACAAAGCATGCAAGCAACATACCTACACCTTCGACAGATGGCAGACACATTAAGATTGGATGTGAATACAAAAGAGAGAGCCTGCATTTCTTTATGGTCCCAGAACACCAGTAAAAATACATAAGTTATGATTCCAAATCTCTCATGACAATGGTTGCATACTGGAGTAACCACTGATAAATAAAACAAAAGTCAGATAATATCTGTAACAGCACAGACAAAGCCACACATTCTCAAGTCATCACTTGACTAGTGATCATTTCACATGAAATAAGCAAAGGCGAAAATTAAACACTGACATTGTGAACGTTTGATTAAATCTGGAGCCAATTAGGCTGGCACAGTTTAAGTTAAGAGTACAGGTGGTACATCATCTCACTCTTAGGTCGAATCAAAGAAGAGATACAATTAGAAAGACAAGCATACTGCAGCCAAGATGATTCAGAGAGTGGAAAATTACATGGTTGTTAGCAAAACCCTGACAAGCATTAAGAATATTGTATTAAATAGGTACTGATTTGGATTAAAAGTGTTCTGTGCAAATCTGTTAAAAGGGAAGTTGTAGCTGTTTCCCTATACTTCTATATTTAGAATTTTTCTCTATAAATAAAAGATTTCATTCACAGGGACCAATTCTTGTAACTTTTCTAATACTCAATTTCTCCCTCCATACTGATATATCCAGACTGTGCTACTGCTTTTTTCTTCACAGCATTTCAGTGTGCTTTACTGTCTCTGTGTATTTTACACAATTGTCTTAGGTCAAGATGTAATTGTCCTAAGGTAAGATGTAACCAAAAGTATTTATTCTATCACCATCTGTTAAAACCAGGTGAGGCAGTGTTCTTTGTCTCTTCCATGACACATCCCTAATAACTCCCTCTGGAGAGTTATCTTCTCTTAATGGGCTATCAAGCCTCACTGCATGACTCATAAAATTACATCATCCCATTGTGAGATGCTTTGCCCAGGAGGAGGAACCAAACATTCCTACCTGGATATAATCTGAGGATTGCAACACCACAGTCAGCCCTCAACTACTGGATTCCCAGAGGAGAAGAGCTACATAACCACCACTGGATCCTTTGAGGAACACCAAACCCTTCTACAGGATCACGGCTTCAACAGAACCACATCTATCACTTCAACAGGATTACAGCCACAATTTAATCGGACTGCTACCATCACCCTGACCAACAGAGTGTCAGGTTGTGTCCTGACTCTGTCAGTGTTTCTCTAGTATTGCATTTATTTTAATTTTCCTATTAAATTGTAGTTCTGACTTGGAGTCTCTCACTGGTTTGCTTTCAAACTAGTACAATGATCTTCATTGCTGTAGGATCTGGCTTCTTTCCACTACTGCATTATGTATTATGTATATGCTTTAGCACGGCACAAAAGAAACTTTAGTCAAGTGCAAATTATTGGGACTGGTGCAAAAGTAACTCTGTTGTACAGGAGATTGTGTTTTCTATATATCTGTTTTGTCTAAAGATTTGTGGTTGTATCTGAAGCAGAAGATGCAAGGACAAGAATGCTCAAAGATTGTTGTAGTAGTGTTTGACATGAACCAGGTCCTCCTTATCCCCAGTTCACATCCAAGATTTTCCTCTCATAAGAAATGAACAATCACAGTATCACAGATGCATTTATATTGGAAAACAGCTCCATGATTGAGTCCAATCTTTTACCAAACACCACCTCATCAATTAAACCACAGCAACTAAGTCCCATTGTTTCTTGAACCCCTCCAGGGAGGGTGACTCCACCACTTCCCTGGGCAGTCCATTCCAATGCTGAACCACTCCTTCAGTGGAAAAATCCTTCCTGATGTCCAGCCTGAACCTCCCCTGGTGCAGCTTAAGGCCACGTCTTCTTGTTCTGTAACAAGTTTCTTGGGAGAAAAGGCTAACACCCACTTTGCTACTGCCTCCTTTCAGGCAGTTGTAGAGAGCAATAAGGTCTCCCTTGAGCTTCCTTTTCTCCAGGATAAACAAGCCCTCTTTAGAAGACCTGGTCTCTACATCCTTCACCAACTTCATCCTTCTCTGGACACACTCCAAACACTTCAAATGTCTTTAACGAAGTGAGGGTCCCAGAACTGGGACAGTACCCAAGTGCAGTATCATAAGGACTTTAATCACATTCCTATTTGAAATAATCAGGGAATGAGGATTCTGACACATCTGTAACATCACATTCAATCTGTGAAACTATGACTGTGTTGTCGCTACTCCTAATTGAATGTGTCTCAAAAAGGCATTGAGATACTTGTCCTTCTGCAAAAGGGTCTGACCATGCTTAAAAGTAAGAACTATATCTTTTGTTTTGTTCTGGAGCAATATTTTTTTCAGATCTTTTGAGCTCTGACAATTGATAACTTAAATAGGGCCAAAATCAGTAGGTGTCACATTTGTAACTTTCATAGGGACATATTGTATCGACAGAGAATGGACGAGTTTGTTTATGGGATCCTTCCTGTTGATGGCACAAGTTTCAGTGTTGCTATTAGTAAAGCTTTCCAGAGAGTGATAGCTTTGTTTTTTTATTTATACTGCATGCCACCTTTTTCTATTCTTCTTATCATTTATCATGTGTTTCGTTTTCTGACTAGTCTTGGTTTGCAACAAATTATCTTTCATTACACTTTTACTTTTGCAAGTCAAATGGTGTGTTCAGGTTTAATTAGAGGCCATAACATACTCTAGTAAAATTCTGTTCAGCTGGAAATAACTTTGAGATATCCGAATTCACAATTCACTGCACCGAATTTGGAAAAACACTCTGTTTTCACAGATGAACTGGAAATATGATTTCCCATTAACTGTAGAACTACTGGCCAGATGCTTCTATTTAGAATTAAGTTGGGCTTGTGTGCTACTCTCAATGTAGTATGATGCAAATGGTTATATAATTCAGATGGGCTTGTTTAAAAATCCCAGTCTGTATATTTAGCTTCTCAACTTTCCTTGATTTTCTGAAAGACATGCGCTAAGCTTTAACAGCTTTTCCAATGTAAAGCAGTTGCTTTCCATGTCAAACAAAAGCCCTTATTAGTGTGAGGTAATGTGTTAACTACTAAGAAGATTCTGGTATGCTAGCAAACTAATAAATATTCATAAATAAACTTGAACAAGACAATGCACAGATTCTCCGAAGAATGTGCTATAGTCTTAAGCCAGAGAGTATTGTAGTAATTAACAGATAAAAGGGGAGGTTCATTAAATGAATATGCAGTGTCATGAAATCAGAGCTGTGCATTGATCAATGCTAACTTAAAGATTCTTCCTTAGCTAGAATATTTTGACACCCCATTTATCACTAGTACTATTTTTAGATTTTTAATTAGCAGATCACCAGCCCTCATCTCATTAACTTAGTTTCTGCAAAAACATTATTTCTACAGGTAATAGTTAGGTTAGAATAATCACCACTCCCAATTTCTTGGGCTGTAAGGAAGGACAGGACTTCAGCTTCTGTGACATGAAAATATATTTCATGCTAGGCAAATGTGACCTTGACTCAAGAGCATGTGTCTTACTTTCTGAACGATTTCTCTTCACTTTATTTTCCTAAATGCATTAACCTCAAAACATGCACCTTTTCAAAGACAACTGAAGCATTTTCCTAATTTATCTGAAATGCTTATTTCTAGCCCTCTGTTTGCAAAAATGTTTTGGGATATATTTCAGCAGAAAATTGTACCTTGATGTGTGTTTAACTCAGCTTGTTGTATATTTGTATAGATAGGTTTTTAAATGCTTGGCCATTACAGTATTTTTATGAGAGAAAACATAATTTCCAGAAGCTAAAAGGAACCAAATAAAGACATATTTGCACCTATGTTTTCTAAGTATAAAGGTTTAGGAGACTAATAAGAAGCAGACAACTGACAAATCAATTAAGTATGTCTTGTGCAGATGTTTGCTTCAATTTGAAGTGCCTATTTTATTGCTTATACTTTTGGAAGGTATGTTCCACCACTAGTGATGTATAGGAACATACATCATGCCATACGGTTTTAAGACTATACAGTTATCTCTCCAACATGCATGTTATATTTTCAACATGCTGCGTAAGGCTTCAGGTTTTCCTGTTGCAAGATCCACAATTAAATTATCTTAACGTCTTTTTGCTCTAATATATGTAGCAACAATGAAAACATTAGGCTAGCCTCAATTAAATAGCCAATGAATTAGGTAGCTGAACAATATTTGCACCCCTAGCTGTTCTATCTAATTAAAATTCCCATCAAATGGAAGAATTGATTAGTTTCTTCAAGCAGAGAGGTTTGCATCATGCAAGCAGTCTAAATAATTTACATTAGACCTTTCAACACATTTCAAATGCTGCCATCTCTTTCTTGTGAAACAGTTTATGGCATCCTAAGATTTGCTTTCATTACATTCACTGATTTTGCAATCAATAGTAAGCCAGAAGTTCAGAACACAGTCTGAGAAGGTCATAGTGCTGACACTGAAGATAGTCTGGGTAAAGGTCACCTAATTATTTTGTGTTTTATGATGTTTACAGCTATGGTCTGATATGTAGCCATGTGTATGCAAGCTCATTAAGCACTAATGCTAGCTTTGTAATGAAAACAATCCATTTTCAAATTTAAGATTTAATTTTCTCATTTGCAACAATTTTGATGTAAAAAATTAAGAGCACAAGACTTTGTCAAGATGAGTACACAAAATCCAAAACTTATCATTACATTATTAAATTAATGCAATGGATGAAAAAATGAATTTGTGGGAAAAAAATTCTATTTGCTCTAATTATAATGGAATGTTTCAATTCAGACAATCACACATATTTGGAAAGATTCATGCAGGCTCTTTTTCAGTGACTGATACAAAACTGGAGGATGTGATAACCTTCTGCAAAAAGTGTGCAACAAGCAGAAAGAAAGTGGTGTCAGGGAAGATTTAGGTTGGATACTAGAAAAATATTCTTCACCCAGAGGGTGGTTGGAGGCTGGAACAGGATCCTCAGGGCAGTGGTCACAGTACCAAGCCTAACAGAGTTCAAGAAGTGTTTGGACAATACTCTTGGCCACGTGGTGTGACTCCGGGGGATAGTGTTGTGCAGGGCCAGGATTTGGACTAGATGATCCTTGCAGTCCCTTCCAACTCGGCTTATTCTGTGATTCTGTGAAATCCTGACAAAATTTTTCAAGAACACTGGTATTTTCATGAAGAATTAAGGGGCCTAATTCCACTGGGAGATCCCAGGAATTACAGCAGTTTTTAACGTATCTGGGGTATCTGGAGTATTTAGATGGAATCTGAGATGAGCAGAGAGGTTTTCACAAAGTGTATAATCTTAGATCTCTGTTCACTTGGACCTACCTTTAGATGTAGTGAGAGACTGAAATCTTAATGGATAATGATTCAAACCATTGGCCATTTGAAAAGGCAAGGTTTCCACACCCAACTGAAATGGTGAGGGAGAGTTTTTTGTGTGTAATGGCAAAACCTCTGAACCTCATAAGACAAAACAGGTGCACAACCACCACCAGAGGCTACAAGCTGGTGTTTGAGTCAAATAATAGCCTACCAATTCAGGGTAGTGTTTTCTATAATGCCAATGTCCTCCCTTACAAAACTGGCTTCATTTTAAAACTCTCCCCTCCCCTCCTGTAGGCCTAAAGGTATTAATTCCTTCTGATGGGACATAACTAACTCAATTACACTGTCATCAGAGGCAGCTGTCACATCTTACAAGGTGTTATAAACCATTAAAGACCCCCAAAGTGTCCCAGACTAATTTCTGGGGCCTTCTACCAGAGGACTGTGCATGATTGTTGCAACAGAATCACAGTGTTGCATTAGACACTGTAAAACTCCCAGTAGTAAAGGTAGGCTATTTCAAAGACAAATTTCCTTTAAAATGTTACCAATATACTAATTGAGTTTACACATACATGAAGAATTTGCCCAAAACTTGGCAATTCAGATGAATCTCCTGAGCTAGTATCTGAGATTCTTGACCTGTGCCATATCTTCCGATTAAACTTTTTTTTTAAATTTATTTTTTCTTTTCATCCCTGCCTTGGCACATGCTTGTAGGTAGAAAAGGAAAAGGAGGTCAGCTTGCTCCAATCTGAAAAGAGTGAGATAAACTGGTGTAATTGTCCAGTATGTGTGCTAGAGTGCCCTTGTGTTCTAAAAGCAATGAGTTCTGCTTCATCCACTAATCCAATGATACTTTTGTGATTACCCCATAACTGCCTGTCTGTATCCCAAGTGGGTGGAGGCATCATGAATCCTCCACAAGGCAGATGCCTCTTTCCAGGAGAAAAGCAGGAACAGGTGAACTACCAGAAGGAGGACAGAGGGCCTCTGTTCCCCACACCAACACCAACATCAGCTAACTTGGCACATACATTCACTCACGCTGTGACAACACATTTGTGCAGTGGCCCTGAAAGGACAACGTCATAGCAAATGGCTTTCAATACAAATACATAAAGAAATTGCACTTCAAATGAAAACTTTCTACATCTTACAATATCTGTAGCAGCACAGCAATCCCAGCACCTATAGAGCAACATCTAACACCGACAGCACAGCACCTAACATCTGTGGCAACACAGCAAAGGGACCTCAGCTGAACAGCAGAGCTGAGAGTGCCACTGCCAGTGCCACTCAGCAGCTGTTCAGAAACCCTAACGAGACACTACATTAGACAAGGCATAAGAGGCTGAATATATAAATAACATTATGTTCCCTTCTATAAATCAGGGGGTGCTGTAGTCTCATCCTGGCTACAGTACTGGTCACCTTGTCTTAGAAAACATATTGTGAAGGCAGAGGCAGAGATAGCTTGCAGAGGAGTGATGAATCATCAAGGGCATCTCAGAGATTAAGAGAGATTGAGAAGATTAGGACTGTTTACTGTGAAAAAAAGAAGAGAGGACATGATCAAAGTATCTGAAGTACTTCAAGAAGTGTCTAAAAGACAGAGTGGTGTGATTGAAAATTACTCTTTTCTATGTCTCAGAGCACAAGACAAGAGTTGAGTCAATTAAATTAAAATGAGGAGGAATTAAAACTGACTCTTAGGAGCCTGAGTGTACTAAAGGGCCCCTGTGGCCCTGCCTAGTCTCCCAGATGCCTCCCACACCCTTTCCCTTTTCAAATGGCCAAGGACCCCATTTCAGCTGAGCCCATTGCCCTTGCCCCAGATATCTCCAGCACCCGTGTCACTGTATCATTGCTTGTATCTGACCCAGATCTATTGCTATCTCTATATCTATCTCTTGCTTCCATATGAGACCATAGCAGGGGGCCAGCAGAGCCCATAGCTATTATAACCCTGCCCTGTCCTGCCATGTTCTGTGGGGTGGCACCCCTCAGCTCCTGGTCCTATTCCTGGGGGAGCTGTCTGCCTGCAGCCATCTCAGGCCACCTGGAGCTGGAAGCCAAGTTCACGGTGCCCCATGAGACCCCCCCATGGCCATTGAGCTCCAAGGGTTGGTCAGCATGTAAAGGCAGAGCACAGCCCTGCTGGCTGCCAGCTCCTGATGGAACTAAATCCCCTTAGGACTCCTCTCTTCACTAGTCCTTACCTAGACTATGCTGTAAATCTAGGTCCAGAAATCATCACGCTTCTAAATCTGATGTTACACTATTAAATGCATGACTAGTAGACTAAAGATACTGGAAATTCTTTAACAAAACCAAAGCTTTTACTTGAAAAATCCAGCTTAGTCACCAGAAATCACACAAGACCTCATGTCACACTTTATCTATGAATTCACATGACTGTACTTGGCTCTGGATATCCACGTTACCTTGGTTAGGGTGATCTCAGCTATCCCTGTACCCTACTGCTTATCCAGATGACCTCCAGGGTCTTTCAAACATTCTGTAATTCCATGATATATTTAAAAATAGTAGTTTAAAAATTGAATGCTTTACAGATCAGCGACTTATGAAAAGCCATCAATCTCTTCCTTTGAAGAATAAAGAGTGGGCATTATTTTTACTCCATCTCTGTCTAAGGCACTACTCTCATGAGATTTGCCTACTCTGAAAAAACAGGCCTAGAGTACAGTGTTTTCCAACAGCAGAAAGTTTGAAAAGCTAGCAGAAGTTTGTGTTTCCTTTATTAAAATGCATTGCTTCTGTCCTATAGGACCTGAAAACCCCTGAAAGATCTTCATAAATTGCTGGCGTACTTTATATTTACACTTCTAGTTTCCAGTTAATTGATATGCTCTACTCAGTTAAGACTACGCTCCTATTTTCACTTCCCAGCCTTTGGCTTCCCTTCATGTACATAACTTCAGTGGTTAAAGTGAAATTTATAGTATAAGTTATCCCAGTTGTGAATTACATTGTTTTCCTTCTTGTAAAGATGGGCTAATTATTAAATTAAAGAAAGTGCATCATTTTTGCCGTATATTTACACAAGAGGTTTGGATATTTGTTCCTGTAATTATGGTTGTCATAAACATAGCTGATTTTGTCAGATATTTATTGAGGTTCATTTTTATGGCTTCTTCAGGTACATTTCCCTTTAACTTGAATTTATAAAATATGAAGATAGCATTAATTAATACTAGACGTCTAAGGGGAGGTAAGAATCACAGTGGGGCTCTGTGAGTGGTCCAAGAACTACTTGTCTTCATAAGCTTAGCATGCTTTACCAGGAGGAGGATGTATGCATTGAACCTAACTTAGAATATGGAAATTAAAATAAAATAAAGCATTTTCTTAAGTAGGAGCTGTATAACTAATACAGCTTATCTGATATTCAGTGTTCTCCAGATCAGAATGCTAACATGTAGGTTTTAGGAGCTCAGCTGGGCTTCTGCTCATAGCTAACAAATTTCTACTCTATTTATCATTAAAACCCACATAAGTGCCTATTAAACGACAATAAGAAAAAGTTCTGAAAATCTGGAGAAAATATTGATAACTTTGCTGCAATGTTTTTGTCCAAGTAATTCTGTTACTTCGAAAGTTTCACTTAAAATAATCACAATAAATGCAAGAGTCAAACTGGTGCTCTAAAAGAACAAATACCAATAGTCACTTAGCAGTTTTTCATCAAAGGATTAGTGCAATCAAGACTTGAAAATTTTTCTTTCCATGACCACAATGAAAAATTTTGTCCTTTTGACCTCAATATATATACACAGGAAGACAATTACATTTTGTAAAAACTTGTCAAAGCTGGAGCAGGATCTGGTGACCTTGGACAATGGAATCTTGAAAAATCTCCCCAAAACGATGCTTGAAAGGACTCTACTAGGGTATGTTCAGATCATGGTTTAGGTTCTCCCAGGTCTGAACCGGGTTAAATGGCATTAATGTCATCCTCAACTTGCTTCATTCTAGTTCTGTTTTTTTTTCAGTTGCACTCAAATAGCCTGCCTGCAAGCTGCTTCAGAGAGCAGGAATGCTTTTCTCATAGTTATGTTTCATTTCTTATGCTGGCTGTACTGCCAAAATGTTACATATATGGGAAGAGGCCAATAAAAAGTGTGATGAAGAATATTATTATCATGGCAAGAAAAATGGAAGTTAACTTCCAAGAATAATATGATCTTCAACGTTTGTTTCGCACAGTATGTAGAAATCAGGAACAGATTCTTCAAATAAATGAATTTTTAATTTGGATCCCTTATTTGGAGTATTTTGTTTGCCTCCATTTCACATGCAGACCATGGGTAGGTATTCAAGACCTTTAATTTCACAGAAGAACACGTAATGGAGGAAATGGATTTTTTCTTCATTGCCTTCTTACACCTTATAAATATCTAATGGACCCAATATAAACCTGCAACTTCTCAAGTAAAAAATGAGACCATAGCTCTTATATTTAGTCCCACTGCACTCCACAGCCTTATTAAAGAGAATAGTTTCGTGTAGTATTAAAAGTTATTCAGCAGGCATCAGTTTGTATTAAATATAGTACCCCTAAAAATCTCATTTGATAATGAACTGAGTAGGGTTTTAAAGATGTTAACTCAAGGAAAGTTCAGCATTTCAAATTAACGACCTAATCTTTGAAATATTACAGCTACAAATATTAAATTGTTTAAGAGTAGTAATTATAAAGTGGATATTACAAATAACAACATATGGCATCACTGTAAGTACCAGGTTGAATTAATTCCTGAAGTTCTGATGCCATTCATAAACCTCTCACAGTTTATGACTGCAGCTGAGTTCTTGAGAGAAATACAGCCTCGTGTTTACTCCAGGGCTATCTATTATGCTCCATGTTATTCAAATGGATTCTTATGTTGATCCTCATGCTTTGCCTCTGAATTGTTTTCCCCCAGTCATTAACACAAGCTTGTAACTTCTTTCCTTAATGCAAGCCCTCATTTTTGTCAACAGACAGCACACATCTGAACAGAGACATTGCCTTATTGATGCAACAAATCACATAGTCCACCAATTCACAGCCTTTCAACATTCATGGCTGGAGTAAAGGGAGCAATTTTTATATGGAAAGGAAGATTTAGAGGCATTTAATTCAGTTTTTCATCTGGATAAGAGAAACCAATTCTGGGCAGCCAGCTGGCTTTCCACAGATCAACCTTGATTCATGAAATCTAAATAATGCTATTATACCACAATGACTTTCTTGAAATTAATCTAAACATAAACCTCCTGGAAACAAGGCTCATCAGCCTAGCAGAGGCAGCACAAAAAGTTCCTGATATGGAGGCCTCCTACAGACACTCAAGAATTCATACTGCCTTGATAGAGTTGTATACAAATCAGAAGAATAACTGAGTAGTAGGTAAAGATAAGAGATTATAATGGGTTATATTGCAGTACCATAAAGCTGGTAAGAACTAGAATGCCATATTGGAAAGTTTTTGAGTGTCTTCTGAGAATTGTGTTAAGGATGAATGTGGCTTTACTAAGGCAGCATCTGTCCTGCTTCATATCTCTTTCAGAAACATTATAGGAGGCCTACTGTAAACCTAGCAGAAGGAATATGAATTCTTTCCACTAAGTTGAAGGGTTTTTGCTCAAGAAGTGCATATTGATCACAGAAGCCATAAACATTCAGTTTCTATCCCATGAAAATATAATTATTTATTCTGAAGCCCCAAAAGTTTGCTGAGATCAATAAAAAAATAAATGCAAGAGTAATGTCCCTGGTTTAAATAACTTAAAAACAAGGGAATGTGAACAGTGAAAAACAGTTTTTTGACTGACTTTGGAAAGATAATTTAACAGCCTGTGTTCAACCAAAAAATTTCAGTAGGACTTGCATTAATAGCTAGACTTTTGATTAACGCATCCTCTTATGGTCATTTTCCAGTTTTGGTGCTCCAGTTTGAGTACACGCTCACTATTTTAGTGAGAGTATTTGTTCATTATTTTAGCTTCTGCTTATTTTGACAAATTAAACATTACTGAGAACACTCACAGAAATTAAAGTCAGCTGGTCTGGAAGGCCCACATCTAGACTGATTCTTCAGAATCCAAAATTTGGGACCTGAGGCAAACAACCTATGGGAGAGGATAAATTATTTGATTGTTTTATCTCCCAAAGTATGACAGAATTACCAGGGATGCTGCCAGCTGGCATGAACCAATTAATCTCTATTGTGGTGTCAACACACTATGTCCAGAACAAAGTATTTACAAGTTTGGGGTGGGAAGAAGTTTGCTGGAGATAAGTTGTCTGTATCTGCAGAGGTAATTATTCTCCTTTCCCACTACATTCCTTACAGTAGGACTTAGTTTCTCCACTGTAGGAGAGCAATCCCAAAGCACACTCACACTTAGTATTTCAGGTTGTAGTCCTCCTGATTCTTCCAGAATGCCAGACTAAGCTCTTGGTGTACTTCCCAAATGTATGCTCTAATTTATTAAAATGAAGCCCAAAACTGTGGAACCTTCTCTGGCTTCTGGTTGTGCCCATGCTGGTTTCCTTAAGTGAAGGTGAAATTGAATAGGAGAGACATCCCTGTGGCTGTGGAACTGTTTTCAAACCATTATCTACATGAGAATCCAATTCTTTTCAATCCTATATGATTCTTGGTCTACTAGCTTCTCCAAGCCTTAGTAGTATCTGTTAGGTTTGGGACACGTCTGAAGAGTGTCAGTGGAGATCATTCCCTGCCTATTGTCTGGTTATGATACCTCTAATGTATTAATATGGCAGACACATGTGGTCATTTGATAGTCCATCTACTCAAATGGACTCTTAATTTGTCTTTTCTCACTTAATACAGAGCTTCTGCTGTAGTCCTGTAGCTTTCCTTGGTCATTCATCCCAGATTCTCAGGCTTCATTACTGTAAAAATCTCAAGACTGCAATACTTGGTTTAACTGATAAGCTTGCACATTGCTGCATTCCACAAACTGTCCATTAAATAATTTACATTTTATAAATAGCATTTTAACATCTAAAACTATGCTGTCTTACAAACCAAGTAAGCTATGTTCCTAGAGAGCTCACTATGTAAGGATTTTTTTTCTGTTCCTCAGGAAAACTTGGCAGAGCATTCAGCCCTAGAAACAAAATATAGCAGCTGTAATTAGTCATTACACTGTTCAGAATAGTAGCCTGTATTAGGTGATCATCACCTAAAATCCAACAAGTTGTTTCTCTGTATTTTAAATCAATTCCTAATCAGTGTCATATACCCCAACACAAAAGGAGACTCTGTGCTTATTAATTTGGATTTATGCAATAAATTCTAAAAAACAGAAGATGTATCCTGTTAGGAAAGATGAAAATTTTCACAAACATGCCAAGATTAAAGGAGGCACATATTTTTCATGTCCCTGCCTACAATGCTATATTGTTGGAATATTACTCTGGAATGCTAGTAGACTACAAGTAGTCTGCAAGCACCAATAATATTAATACAGCGACTAAGACTTTTAACTTAAAAAGGCTTTTAACTAAAGTAGCAGTTTTTCCAAGAACAAGGGTCAGAAACTTTATGGAATCTCTTTTTTCTTTTGGTAACTTATAGTGAATGGTAAAATTGCATCCTTTGTATTGTCCTATTTCTATGTCTGGTTGTGAACTGCTGCCCTAAATAATGAACTAAAAATATGAGTTCATTTCTGTACTGTAATATGAAAGTGTTCTTGTCACAGCAGGTAATTACAGTCATTCACAATATGAATATGAGGTCTGAATAGTAAATTGTCCTGAAAAAGAGTCTTCTCCTGTGAATTTATGAATTTTCAATCTTACTTCTCGATACTGATTAATACTGTGTCACCATTTAACACTCAAGTCATTCAGCAGAACAGGCATCATACTTCAGAAGTCATGGAAGTGCAAAAATGCTTACTGGACAATAAAAATAAGGTCTTATGACAATAAAATTAATGGATATTATGCCTTTATAGAATGAAGATTCAGGCAGTAAATAAAGGAAATCAAAAAATCTTCTACTACTTCTGCTAAGAGGAAAATTTTTAAAAATTAGTTTGTCAGGGTAAGAAAAAAAATCTTTTTATAGTGTCACTTGGTATCATTTATACAGTGAGGGAGGAACAGTTTTCTATAGACAGGGAGGAAACATCTACAGAGCAAAAAAAGAATAAATACTGCATTACCAAGATAAATACTGCATTTTTGTACCAGTGGTTGGAAGAATTGTACTTTACAGTACTGTGCGCTCAAGTTTTAAAGAAAAATCTGTTTCTATTAATCTGTAATGACCATGTCTACCTTACAGTGAAGGATGTCTTCAGTGAAATTTGAGGCAGGAATTTTTCTGATTTTCTACTTGAGCTACATTGCTGCAGTAGTGCAGAAGACATTCAGTAAAACGACTTACCTGAATTCAAAAGTACATCCTTCATGTTTAAAACAGAAACATGAAGTTGGGTATTGCTACAATTTATCCGATTTCCAATGCTGAATATTTTTTTTCTGAGAAAAACATAGATTTTTAAAAAGTTCTTCTGCAGTTTTTGAGCCCTCTCATAAAATACATCTTCTTTTTGGTTTTTCAGTAACCTAAAGAGAATCAAACAAGATCACATAGTGTGAAAAAAAAATTATATGAAAGCAATTAAAAGGTTGTTTTAATAGCTTCATTGAAACAGAAAATTTTCAACTGTAATTCTTTCAAAATTGAGAATTTAGTTTCCAGAGGTTAATGATTACATACATCTTTCTTTAATTTTCAATTTTTTAATTATTTTCATGTGGACTTTTTTTTATTTCTATAAGAAAAAAATATGGTTTCAAATTCACTATCAATATGTTGGTTTTAACCCAAGATTTGTTACTATGTGTTGGCTTATCTATAGATTTAACTAGAATGGCCTTGTAGACTGCTGAGATTACTAAATATAATTGACCTTTTAAAAATTACTCTTATAGTATGTCTATATGACTAAGCCTTAGCCCTTGTTTTTCTTGAAATAATTAATGAGATCATTTAAAGCGATTAAATTATATAGGTCCAGAAATGTCATGAAATGTTACAGTTGATGTGATTAGTAATCTACATGCTATGTAAATGAAGTCATGTGGCTTCTTCTGTAGCTATTACAATCACCAAGCAAGAAAAGAATATGCATAGGTTTCTATTCCATTTATGCCAGCGTCAAGGGAACAAACAATATTGCTGAAATTATTAAATAAAATAAAAATAAGGCACACAAAACTACTTGAGGATGTCAGTCAGTCCTTTCAGTGGTGGCTAGCACCTAACTCACTTGTGGGATTACCTCTGCACTATATAGGAAAGGCACATTGACTTGGGAACCAATTTACTCCACAGGGACCTCTGCTTTTGACATATGACTTTACCTCATCCTAGGGAAAAAAAAAAAGAAAATAAAATCTTGTTCAATACAGAAGTTTTGAAGCCACTTTTCTGTCCTTGAGACAAGGTTCTTGGACACTTAATTGGTGTGAGGAAAGTAACACATCTAAGAAATACTTATCTGACCCATTTGCAAGTCACTGGAATAGGTGAGATTTAAACGCACATTTGCTTAACTGTTTCAAGATTTGGAAATCTTTGGTTCAAATTTAAGAGAAGACTTGTCTTCTTTTTTTTGTCTTACGCTAGATTTTTTCCCCACTAACATTTTGTCCATTATTCTTGTCTATTTACATGTTGTGCTAATTTAAGCTTTTCCTAGCCTATGTCTACACTGAAAAGAACCTTCTTAATTTAGAGTTCAAACAGCACAAATCCAAAAAATACTAAAGTAACTTTATGTACAATATCTATGTTTCAGTTATAGCCTATTCTCTTCACAATCTCATGCTTTGAAGAATGAAAATTTTTCTCACAAAGAAAAGGATGTTACAGAGGCATTACTTTTGGTGTTTTTTGGTTTTTTCTTTCTTTGTTTTCTTAATTAATTTGAACAATGATGGAGGTTGCAGCAAGTAATACCGTTGCAAATCACAGGTAAATTCAATAGCAGGTGCTACTCAGGAGTTTCTCCAGAGTACTTGAAGCCTTAGTGTAAGTAAAATAAATACTGTGACTAAGACATAAAGATCAAACAACAGAGATGTTACATTTTGACACAAGCCATAAGCAGGAATGCATAAATACTCAAGGTTACTATCTCTGCCATGGCACAATCTCACTTGGACCATGAAGGAAGAAATCTCCATAATGCCCATGGCACTTTCCTGGTGCTTCTCAGCACTAGACTGAAGTGATGTGCAGATACTGCCTCAGTTTCCACTGCATCAGTTTTTAATTTCTGTTAGTTCTAAGTGCAGAGGTTCAGACAGTAATACATGCTGCCACCTCCTTCTGGAACATCAGAACTACAAGAAGATGCATCAGCTGGCAGGTTAGCTTAGGATAATGTGATGAGAGAGTCCATTTATTTATAAAACATTATAAAAGAAAGAGTGAAGTGATAAAGCATCCCTGATTTGTTCTCTTCCTTTAATGAACCTCTAGATCAAAAGCAATGTCAATGTACTTCAAGTTCATGGGCTATATAGACAGTAAGTGACAGATTCTGCTGCCAGTTGCTATTCACTTTGAGCAATGACTTTTATCTTAGAGGAAGTTATTGATGCTGAAATAGTATTTGAGATACTTAAGGATAACAGAATCCTGTATTAATGCAACACTGTTCCAGATTCAATCTGATTGCTTCTGTTAGTCACTGTGCATGTAATATTTATGTATCCTGTGTAAGAGATAGTAAGAAACTCTAAGGCATGAAAATCTGATTTCTGTTACGCCATATCTGCAGGATAATCTGCAAAGTTTGCAACAGAACCACTTGTTTCCCTTAAGGCCTGACCAAGACTATACGGTCTTATCCAAAAATGGGCTCCTTTATATTCTGAAATGGGGAATTCTGAGGTCTGCAAGTCCCTGAGCATGTCTGGCAGGCAAAGCATCATCAGAGAGGAACGAACAAGGCCAGAGTGTTTTAGGCAGCTGAGACCAGGAAGATCTACCTTAAAGAAGTCTCTAGAGAGAAAGGAAGGCCATAGGCAAAAACTGGCACCTTTGTTACCAATATTGAACCTGTAAAATTCCCAATGCCTTGGTATTGTCTGTCTACTTTAAAATTACTAATGTAGAGAAGGAAACTGGATGTAAGGAAAAAAAAAAAGACAATTAAAATAAACCTCTAATAATCCTATTTAACTGCTTAGTTGTGGGGTTTTTGTTTATATTTGATGCTACTTGTAATAGAAGGAAACTTGCTTAGCCTTTTGAGGGGAGACTTAAGAAGTGGTGTTCAATAGTTACTTAGATCTTCCTAAGAAATAATCAATAAAGATTTTCAGCTTATGGAGCTGCAACCTGCCTAAAGTAACTTTATATCTAATGGAAACCTTTCAAGTCCTGCTGCCTAAGCACAGATACCATCATGTAGCTGTGAGGTAGAGGAAGGAATGATTAGCAAATAAAGCAGTCAAATACGAAAGTGGGTTTATTTCCTTTCCCATAAAAATCTTGACACAAAGTATGTCACAGTAAATTTTATCATTTGCATAGTGTTTGCCATATTGACATATGAGAAAATTTACATTATATAAGATACGGCAACATAACTTCCAAATCTGCTTTACTCCATTTGGGAATGAAGCACAAAATCTTTGATGAAGTAAACAGACATAGAGATATTTTAGGCAATGTGAGAGTACATATCACATCTTTTTTAAATCAGTGGCCAAGTTCAAATTGCATTTGAAGTTTTAAAATAAAAGTGAGGTTGTAGGAGGTACTCTCTAGTGCTAGGAAAAAAGGAATTATTATTAATTTGGGTACAATAATTTGGGTACACAAGCAGGCATGTAGAAAGAACAGAGAGCATCACCTGAGATCACAGGATGAGCAAACTCTTGTTACTCTTTTTTATTTTTTAGTTTATCACTGGGGAAAGGGTGGATTGGGGAGGGGGCTAGGGTTTTCTTTATTTATTTTTTAGTTATTTTTCTCTGTTATTGATGATATTGGTGACCCCTCATTCAAAACCCCAAAGCATCATCTATTCTTACCTCAAAAGCTGACATTAATATACTTCAGATACAACATTGCTTGGATTCAGGTTTTAATAGTAATTTTTATTCAATACTTCAATTTTCCCTTTTCTTTTTGGCCTGGAAATAACTGTTTCTATATCTCCATCTCTAAATGGTAGGTTGTAGTATACATGTTTTGAAGAGATGCTTAGTTTTGCCTATTTCATTGATTATGTGCAAGTTTATTATTATGTTTTTAACCAGTGTAGTTTTGTGTATAGTTGTATAGAGGAAGCTTAAAAATATCTAGGAAATTAGAATTAGATTTATTACTTAGCTTTGTGCTTTACACATCTTGTGCTGAATGTAATCTTACAAAACTTCCCAGGAGGTATGGAATAGATGTTGTCATGGCGGATTTTAACAGGAAACACAAGAGGTCTGTCTTTTCCAAATTTTCTGGGGATTTATGTGTAGAAAAAACCTTAGACAGTTCTAAAAATGTGGAAAATAAGTTCAAAAGAATAATTCAAAACTTTTCATTCCATTCCAAATCATTTTGTGTGAAGAAGCTTTTTGTTTACAGGATTTCACCACACCAAACCTACAAAGAGTGAGAAACATTCCATTTCTCATCAACCTGGTAAAACTTGAGGATCTAGGAGATGACTGTACTTCAGATGCTGGCAGGGGGTTCTTTCAAAACAACATATGAAAGTTAAAAGGATACTCTTACTGTTGACTGGCATATATTTAGCACTATTATTTCACTGTAATAACATTTTTATTACATGTATCACTATTATATATTCACTGTAATAACATCTTAGAGGTCAACAGGTGTCAGATTGTCATACATAAAAATAAGTATTAAAAAATTTAAAAGTTAGTTTGATTGGACCTGACATTTGCAGATAGTATTTGGGGTGGTGTTTCTATGTTTTTTCACCTGTGTTTGTGGTTTTTCTTGGTCATAGCTATTCATCACCAAAAAAAAGAAAAACAAACCAAGGCCCCCCTATAAAAGCAAACACAATCTGCTGTTAAGTGAGCAAACACAAAAGAATTCATTGTGAAAGAAAGAAATTCCACAGATATGGTTTATATTACCCAGTTCTGATTGTTAAAAGCTGTTTTGTTTGACCTGTTAATCTAGGCTTTCTCTGAAGTGAATGCAGCATCTTACTGGACATTCCCAATAATACTCATCCACTTACTTCTTAAAACTTTTTCAGATGGGATGAATTGCTTTCTGAAGGGTCCTAGCTCTCTCCATCAACTGTAGAAGGAATCTAAACAATTGAAAAGCTATTTAAAACCACCAAGTTTATATAAAATGCACTTCTCCTGTGCAACTTTCTTGTTGTTTAGGTAATTAGATCAGAGCGATCCACAATGCACTCATAGTATTGTTGTGTACAGATATTTGAAAACGTGAACTACATTCGGTCATATCAATGTTTTAAACACTGTTGTAATTGCTGCATGTTGTTGGCATAAAAAGAAATCATATGGCCAAAAGGAAAGCATGCTAGCATTGCTTTTACTTTTTAGAGTCAACTTGTCTATCTGCACAGATCTGTCAAACTATACTTAAGGTAACATCGTAGAAAACTATATCTTACTATTCCACCTCCCCCCACAAAACACGCAGGCAGACAGAAGCAGACAGGCTCAGAAAGACTAAATCTCATCAATTAATTTATAAGGATAGAATATTGGAGAAAATAAAAAAAGGTCTGTTTAGTTTTGAAGCCTAAGAAATGAGAAAATCTAAGTTAAGGAAAATTTCTAAGTCACTTCTCTATAGCCTGACTACCTTGGTTTTTTGGTTATAATATAAAATCAGGCAGCTGTTAAAACACAGCTCACGAGATTCAAACAGATGAACAGACATGACTTAGACACATCCGTTTTATTCATTTTAATGGATTTTTTTTTTACTGCTCAGCAATTTGCTTTTGATGTTTATTGAAATCATGTATTTAATGAGCAATCAGGGTAGACAAAATGTACTCAAATTTAAAGAATATAAATAAGATAGGGAATTGGAGTAATTTAGAAACAGTTTTAATAAAGGTTGTATTATTATGCAAATACTTAATTAGAAAAATAAATTCAGATTGGTTTGTAAACAAAATAACATGATTAAAAAATTATTAGAAAAACTACATCTGCAAAAATAATCTGAAAAATAAACTGTTACTATTCTGAAATCTACTGTGAAATAGTACTCTGAAATCAGAAAAATAACAGAAGCTTTGAGATTAGGCTGGACAGTAAGCTATATGATAACATAATGCCTACTTTGCAATTCAGTTTTAAAAAAATCTTCTCCAGTATGCTACTTGAAAGCTGCTAAAGTACCTTTTTTT
>VZRQ01002280.1:88873-150290 GCA_013397975.1 Machaerirhynchus nigripectus
TTTTTTAATTTTCCTAACTGCAGTCAGGAGGGAATAACTTCAGGAAATAATTAATAAAAATTTCACCCTGATGGTTTGATTGAAAAAGGTTAAAGAAAGGTGTGATTACTATTTAAAACCATCAAAAGTGCTAGTTAACATCAAATGACGGTATGCAATGTAGGAAGCAATGAAGTTAAGAAGTCTAAGCCAAAGGTCCTGAAAACCTTGACTCAAAGACAGTTAATAAGCTATGGAATTTCCTCTTGAAAAACTGTTTAGATCTCATCACTTTGGTCTACAAAATGAAGACAAGTGCTGCGTAAAACTTTCTAACGTAATGAAACTAGTTTCTTCATAATAGACTTTTAAGCATTATCTATGATTTCTTTTTAAGTGTTTTGAAAGACATATATGTAGAATCCAAAGACAGAGAATTTTATGTCTCTATGTACTGAATTTTATGTCTGTACAACATATAAATGCCTTCCCCTACTTTAGATCATCAGTGAAAAAAAAACCTATATTTTTAATCCAATTTTCATATTATTTGAATGGATACCATAGCAGTCTTAGAAAAGAAAGAAACTACATCCGAGAACGTGACAGCTAGAAACCTGCTATACTATAATCACAAAGTTAATAAAATCCACATATACAAAGCCATTTATCTTGCACGGGTTTTGCTGTTTTTCTCATTTCTGTTCCTTTTTTTGAAATAAAGAAATATTGTTTCACTCACTTGAGTGAAATCCTATAGGAATTTAGTGGAATAAGTACGACTTCAATAACTGGTATTGTATAATACTAGTAGAGTATAATAATATTCTCAAGCCAGTAGAAGACACTTTCTTTTTCCCTTTTCTCAACAAATACTAGAAAGTAACTACTGCAATAAATCACCTTTTCTCGGTGTAGCAAAGCCAGTATGTATGAGTCAAATGTATCAGAGTAAATGCCATAAAAAATGGTTGCTTACTCATGAGACATAATGATTGTATATCTTACCAGCTTCAGTCTGACTTCTCTCACTCTGTCTTTATACTAAAATAAGCATTTGATTAAGATCTCAAGAGGTTTTTTTATAGAAATTTTCTTTTTGTTCACCTTCTGCTTAATATTCCCCAACACTTACTATCAGTGCATTGGAATTATTTTAACCCAGCAATAAGGCTCATGTTGGGACACATCCAAAGGCAAAAGGCAGATAACTTTCTTGTTTGACATAGGAGGAGACACACAATATCCACAGAGAGTGTTCATTGGCCATAAAATCACCCCTGTGACCTCAGCTGCAGTGAGGAATATCAGTTAGACAGAAAGTACCACACATTTCTGACTCAAGAGTCTTTTCGTTTCAGCTTTTTTTTCTCTATGACTTCAGGACATCCTCACAAGACATAAGTAGTTCTCATTGGCAATTATGAGGACTGAAATACAAGAGAAAATTCCAGTCATCTAACTGAAGACATTTAGATGTGGGCCAAGCTGGTTAGGCTAGTTAAGATCACTCTATGGTTGCTGTCTCTCTACAGATACTTGCGGAATCTCTACAGATTACTGAGGGCACCTACACATCTTCCTTATATGAGTTCAGCCCAATTTTTGCATCCAAATGTAGACAAATGTCATCTAACTTGAGGTATTTTATTTAAACCAAAGATGAAAGCTTTCTCTGTTTTTATAAAGTTGGAAACTGAGGATTCAAGGATATATTTACATATAAAATATTCTGCTATCAGTATATAGAATCATAGAATCATAAAATCATTAAGATTGGAGCAGACCTCTGAGATCATCAAGTCCAACCTTTGACTAAACACCACCTTGACAACTAAACGCAACATCCAGTTGTTTCTTGAACTCCTTCAGGGACAGTGCCTCCACCACCTCCCTTGGCAGTCCATTCCAATGCCTGACCACTCTCTCAGTGAAGAAATTTTTCCTGGTGTCCAACCTGAACCTCTCTTGGCACAGCTTGATGCCATGTCCTCTTGTCCTGTTGCTGGTAAGAGGCCAACCTCCATCTGGCTACAGCCTCCTTTCAGGTAGTTGTACAGAGTGATAAAGTCTCCCCTGAGACCCCTTTTCTTGAGGCTAAACACCCCCAGCTTCCTAAGCCACCCTTCGTATGACTTACATATTTTGTGATTATTTATCCAAGTAGAAAAACATTTCCATTTTATTTTTGTGCTTGATTCCATTCAAGTTAGAATAGCTATTTTTTTACAGAAGGGCTTTCAAAAGGCTTAGTAATTTTGTATGGGTTTTTCAAACACGGCCCTAGCCTTTGCATAACTGAAAAAATTGATCCCTACAGACTTTTTCTACAGGTTGTATCCTCCTTTTATATTTTCAGTTCACACACAACAGAAATGTTAATATTTCAATCAAATCTTGTTAAAACACACTAATTTTGCTTATGATACAGTATTTTGGAGCAGGGGAAAACAAACTTGAACAGACAATGATAAATATAAGTCCTAGCAATGAGATTAAAGTAAACATGGTCTGCAATGTTAATGGCACTTAAATATGGCAATTTTCTAACAGTTCCTTTTGCAGCAAATAAGTATGTAAGTGTATTATACGAAGCGTCAAGTTATATGGTTATAAGGGCCAGCATTAAATTATTTTAAAAATAGAAAAACATGAAAACATGCATACACAAAAATAATCCACTATGCACACTTAAAAATACTGCTGTCTCCTGCAAAGAAAACCCTCTCTGTTTCATTTCACTGTGACAGATGCCATGACCGCTATGAGCCAGGTTAATCTGATGCAAACAGATTGATAGTCATCACAGAGCCATCAGCGTCAAATATGCAATTGATGGTTAGTAATATAATGTACCTCTCAGAAAACTGAATCTAAAATAGGAATGCAAACCTTACAAAACTGTCATCTCTAAAACAAAGAGTAGCTCATATCTAAGATCTCCTTAAGAAAGAAACAAATCTCATTTTCTGCCTGGGAACATTAGAATGCTTTTAAACAAAAAAAAAAAAAGTCACCACAAAGTACAATATGTCATCAAAGTAAACCTCCCCACCATTACCCCAGATTCTATATATATTATTTTTATTTAACAGTATTTCTGCATATGTGCACATCCTATATCATTGTTGAAGAATTTACGTCTAAGAAATTTTGTCCTCCTGCCTATATTCCTAGCTGTTAATAACACAATTATATTATCTATATCTAAATCACATGCTGAATATGTACCAGTGTTTGAAGATTGTGCTTTGCAGTAGAAAATGCAAAATATTCATGGGGTTTAGAAATATCATATTATTTATATATTATTTAGAAATAATATATAAAATATGTGATTAGAAAATATATATGTAAAACATGCAGTATCTAATGACAATAATTATTCCTGAATTTATTGAGACCTTTTAATACTTTTATTTCTCACAGGTATTTTATAGAAGAAAGCTTTTTCTTAAGCATATGAATAAATGCAGAAAACCAGTTTTGGTCTGACAGACAAGAATTTGACTGATGAGACAATTAAAATGTCACTAAACTGATTTTTTCATTACTTACTAGTTAAGTAATAACAAAGCCAGAACTTCATTTGGGCACTGTAGCATGGATAGGAATGAGGGCAAAAGAAGCCATAAGTAGGTAGCATCCTTGGGGAGGAGGCACATTGCTGGGTATTGATCTCATTTGTGTGGTCTGCCATTAAATACCCCTCAGAAAGTGAACCCGAATGCAACCTAATGGACTCCAAATGGCTTCTATCCTCATTAATTATAAAGATTAGTAAATAATTTTTCAAGACAGTCCCATATGAAGTCATGGTCTTAGTTTGCCTCCAAAGAGAAAAAGAGTAGTTACATGATGTTTCAAATCAAAAAGTCAGCAACACTGAGTACAGTTTACTACTCTACATGACATTAATACTGAGCATTCATGGCATCTGCATGCCATTCTAGAGCTAGAACATCAGTAAACAAGGGGCAAAAAGAAATCTACCCAGTATTCAGGTTGTGTTGGTTGAAAAAGAAAACATCTTGAAGTTGGTAGTAGTATTTTTCAAATTTAGTTTGTTAGTTTAACAAGCTTTCATGTGAATCATAACTTTGAGAAACTCAGAATAACCAATTATTTCTACATATTTCAGTCCTGAGTTCAATTTCCATACATTTTAGTTATCATAACAAGCATTTTACTTCTATGGCTGTAATGGATCATGTACTTACAGTAGTCTAGTACCTGGCTATTCTTGTCCTGTTGAATTATTTTTCTTAGCCGTTCACGTGAACATTGCACTGATAACAGGAAGCTGTAACAACGGAATACTGCTATTTTATTGATTTTTATATGATTGGGGAAGAGGAAGAATTTTGTATTTTATACAGATATAATTTTATGGATAAAAGATGTATTTTATAGAAAGAGTGAAATGGCATATGATTTAAAGCATTTAAGTATATTGCAAAATGCTAGGGGGAAACACTGGGTATTTAGATCCTTCAAATTAAAAATACATGATACAATTAAAATAGCAAAAATAATATAACTCACAGAATTAGGGAAGGGATCATCCTCTTGTACTCAGAACTGCTGAGGCCACACTTAAGAGTACTGTGTTCAGTTTTGGACCCCTCATTACAAGAAAGACATTGAGGTGCTGGACTGTATCTTAAAGAAGAGCAGCAAAGGGTTGCAGAATCCCAGCAGAAGGGTCTGGAGCACAAATCTGATGAAATGCAGCTGAGGGAGCTGGGGATGTTTAGCCTGGAGAAAAGGAGGCTCAGGGGTGACCTTATTGCTCTCTACAATCACCTGAAAGGAGGGTGTAGCCAGGTGGGGGTAAGCCTCTTCTGCAAGGTAACAAGTGAGAGCACAAGAGAAAACGGCCTCAGGTTTTGCCACGGGAGGTTTTGATTGAATATTAAGAAAAATTTCTTCACCATCAGAGTTAAGGATTGGAACAGGCTGCCCGGGGAAGTCACCATCCCTGGAGGTAATTAAAAGATGTGTAGATGAGGCACTTAGGGAGTGCACAGTTTAATGATGGGCTTGGTAGTGCTGGATCAATGATTGGACTTGTAGACATTAAGGGTCATTTCCAAAGTAAATTAATATATGATTCAATATTTGAAATATAAAACTTTAATGGATTCCTATGAAAAATTCCTTATTTTCCTATGATTTGCAAATCTGAGTGGCTTAGCACATACTGTTTGAGCTTAGTTACCGCTAAGTAAAATGTCAAACAGTGTGACATATTCATTCTTCACACTTTAAAATTTTATTCAGAAGGTTGAATTCTGATCATTCATAAGATTCAGATCACTGGTAAGATTCAATATAATATGTTTATATTAAAGTTTTCATAATTTTAAGGGTTTTTTTTCATTGAAAATCCTCAAATGGTATTTGTTTTATTTGCCTAAAATATCAAATTGAAAAAGATGGAAAGAAGAGTTGTCTGGTGGTTCTCTCTCAATTTATATTTATTACTGTTTTGCACTCAAAATCTATTAATATAATATATAAAAGCAAGAAAAAATAGTTATTTTATCTTTAAACAGAACATAAGGCAGGCTGTTTTGTAAGTAATCTGAATCACTGTAAGCATTTTCATAGCCTTTTCTTTCACATACTGAAATAATTTAATTTAGTTTTTGAGAGGTATCTTTAGCATAGCATGAGTAATTGTATCAAGATCACTTGAAAACATTAACTTACACCTCTAGTCTTGGAACTTTGTGTGTGTGTGTGACAGCAAACTGAACTGAGGTAGCAAACTGAACTGTTACAAAATGTAATGCTTTATAAATAACAAAATTTTGTAGATTATGCAGATGATCTTTCTCATACCATTTATTCAAATGCATGCCAGACTGGAGCTGGAAATTTATTTCAATTTTCTAAGTATTTAAGACCATTTCTCTATTTAAATACAGATCATAACAATTTTTCTGTGGTTCTCAGTGTGGTGCAGTTTATAAGACTGAATTAGTATCATCAAAATAAGAAAATTGGAAGGAAGTTACCCGTGGTTTCCATTTGTTCACTGAATGATCAATATACTCTTCAGTGGTTTTTTATGTCTTTTGAGAAGAACATCTTGTGAAAAAATCTGTTCAGTCGAGACAAATAGAAGAAAAGTTTCCATTCAGTCCCTTGCAAGTTCCATCTTCTAGAGTTTCTTTTGTTTGCATATTTTGTTTGACTGAATGAAATCTGAATAGCTTACCTTGCAAATCAGTGGCTTCATTAATCACTCACTGGTATTCCCTGATGCTTTCAGATTTAAATAGCTTTCAGGAACAAAAATCATTAAATGTTCATGTTAAACTGCTTTAGCTCATTTCCCACTGAAAAGTGTGGGAAATTTTGACATCTTTCATAGAGTTCCTCAGGGTGCTGTTGCAGGTTAGTCTGGTAAATTAATCTCGGAAACAAGTTTGCATTTTGCAAATTCAAGTGACATTATTTAATTCACTATACAAATAGTTTGCAAAAACTTGAAGTGGCAATAGTGTAATAAAATTTCAGCTCTCTTTGAGTATCTAAGATGATGTATCTGTATTTAAAAAAATTAGTGCATTGCAATGCATCTATATGGTTAATTTGATTGAATGGTCTTTGGCATGGTTTTTGGCATCTGGACCAGTTAGAAGTCTTCTAAACAACTAATTTGCTTTGGGATTTAGCACAAGCCAGACACTGTTCCAAAGTCAGACTGAATATAAGATTCCAATCTGGAGAATAAGAAAAGTCAACATTAAAGATTTGAGTCTCCTGTGCTGGTTCCTCCCAAGTGCCAGAGAGTGGTCTTTAGCACATTAAATTTACTAGTACAGCTGCAGTTCTAGTGGGATCTAGAAATGTAGATTTCCACCTTGGTCAGGAGGGCCAAGAGGATGGTGAAGAATCTGGAGGGAAAGCCTTATGAGGAATGGCTGAGATCACTTGGTCTCTTCAGCCTGTAGAAGAGGAGACTGAGGGGAAACCTCATTGCAGTCTACAGCTTCCTCATGAGGAAAAGTGGAGGGGGTAGGTACCAATCTTTTCACTCTCATAAACAGTGACAGGACTCGGAGAAACAGCATGAAGCTGAATCAGGGGAGGTTTAGGCTGGATATCAGGAAGTTTTTTCACCCAGAGAGTGACTGAGCACTGAAACAGTCTCCCTGGGGAAGTGGTCACAGCATTAAGCCTGAGAGAGTTCAAGACGCATTTGGGCAATGCTCCTGGGCATATGATGTGATTCTTGGGGTGTCCTGCTGAAGGCCAAGACATGGATTCGATGATCCCGCTGGGTCCCTTCCAGCTCAGCTTATTTTATGACTCCGGGATTCTATGACAACTAGATTAGTTAGAAGAAGAGATATGTCCGGGTCTACATAGAAGAGAACCTTAAAGACATTTCTTGATTTGATTACTGTATTGCTTCTGATTGAAAATATCACTACTTCATATTTCTGTTTACCATATTTCAAAATGGATCCAATACTCATCAAATTATTGTAATTCAACACTGTGAATGACTGGTAGGTCTGAGGCACTATCACTGTTTTAAAAAAAATGGGTTTTTTTCTGAAATCTGCTACACTATGAAAATGTGAAACCTGAGCCATAACAAAACCTTCAAAATGAAGTGATGCAACTGATGTAAAATTGCCATCACTTTTTTCTGTATTAACTGAGTCTTTATCAGTTCAGCAAAGGAAATGTCTTTTCATGGTTTACTTGCACTAAATAGGAATATTGGCTGAAAAAATAATATCTTTTTAGAGCATCATCAGAATACTCTGTGTTCACATTTCAAAAACTAATGTAGAACTGAAAATGGCACTTGCAGGCTGTAGTTAATGTTCTGTGTGTACACAGCAGGAATAAGCATTTCAACCCAGTTAGTGTATGACTATGCTTTCCAATGGACGTGGAATGAAGAAGAATTTTTCAGGGAGAAGAATGAGGGTGAAATTATTGTGCTGGGGAAGTTTGAAATGGTGATTCAGGGAAGTTCGAAACAGTGATCCTCAAAAGTCCCAGAGAGGTCTGATGACTTGTACACATCAGTGTGGCAGATCAGCAGCAGCACGGAGAGAAGGAACTATTTCAGAAGTTGCAGAAAGTCTTAACTAAAGAAAACTTGAAAAAGAAATATGATGACAGAGCAACTGGGGCATTATTCCTATGTTTAGCATTAACACAAACCTAAAGAAATGAGGGACAAAAACATCGAACACTTATGTTTATTGTTTTCTCAGAGCATTCCCAGATTTTCTCTGATACCCTGGGCCTCTTACCAAGCAGACCCAGAAGTTCCCAAAGCACAATCAGAGACCATGGCACAACTCAGGAAGCTCTGCTCTAATCCTGGCTCTTGCAAAGGTCTCTCCTCAACACTGGCTAAAAGAGTGCTTGACTCTCCCTAATCAGGGGGCATCTGCAACAAATACTACAGATACCTGGGTCAAGAACATCAAGTCCTGCTCCTTAGAAGCTGCTAGAGCCACCTCAGGCCCAAATATTTATGCATCCTTCAGGAAGTTCCACAAGGGGAAGAGTAAAGTCCTGCACAGTCCTGCACCTGGGCAGGAACAACCCCATGCAACAATACATGCTGGCAGCTACACAGCTAGAACACAGCTTTCAGAAAAGGTCCTGGTGAACACTAGTTTGCACGTGAGCTGGCAGTGTGCCCTTTTGGCAAAGAAAGTGAAAAGTATCCTGGGCTGCATTACACAAAGTATAGCCAGCAGCTTGAGGGACATCCTTCCCCTCTGTTAGCACTGTTGAGGTCACATCTGGGGTTCTGTGTCCATTTCTGAGCTCCTCAGTACAAGACAGATATGGGAGAGGGGCCAGTGAAGATCCTCTAAGTTGATGATGGACCATCTCACCTATGAGGAAAGGTTGAGAGTATTGGGACTATTAAGCCTAGAGAAGAGAAGGGTCAGGAGAGATCTTGTTAATGTACATCAATATCAGAAGGGAGAGTGCAAAGAAGATGCAGCCAGAGTTTTTTCAGTGGTGTTCAGTGACAGGGCAGGAGACAATGGACAAAAACTGAAGAACTGCATGTTCCATCAGAAAATCAGTTAACACTTGCTTAATGTGAGGGTGACTAAGTGATGGAACATGTTGCCCAGAGATGTGTGTTTAAACAATGGAATTTTCCATTTCTCCTAATTCTAACCACATCAACCAGTTTAGAACCTCTCAGTAGTCAATATAAAGATAGAAACATGTGTGGAGAATAACTGATTCAGTTCTAAGGTGGATATAATAAATTGTTCTCTAGAGATACATCTGTCATTTTGTCAGTTACAGCAGAATGGACATGGTTGGGCGTCTCACAGTTCTTAGATTTTATATGAATGCAGTAAACTGAGATGAATTCTAGCTCAGCTATTCACATATAGATGATTAAAGTGCTGAAAATTAAAGAAAAGCTGAAGTAGTACTTTGAACAGTGTATTAGAAAAATTCATTTTGTTAAGGTATTTTATTCCACAAATATTGTCCATGTCAGTCAGGAGGTACATTGGTCTTCTGATCAATTTAATAATAAAATTCCAAAGTGTCAAATGCTGTCCTCTTTCAAGTAATGGAAATAATGGCTAGGCTGCAAATTCTGTATGGCTTTGGAATACTGTTTAGGACAATCCATTTGAAATACTAACTGTACAGTTTTCATTTTCTAAACAAGACATGTAATTTTTTTCATGTGGTTTTTGGCTTCTACATTTTCTAAGGCATTTTTACTCCTCTCTTGGATTGAAACTTGACAGAAAAATCTAAATTAAAATATTATACTCTTACATTTCTGATTTACTTTTCTTGTAGAATAAGGTCTCTGTAGCAGCACCAAAGAAGGCATGGATATTATTTTTGCAATCTATAAGTAGGTGGTCTTTGGAATAGCTGAGTTACAACAGTTAGTTTGTCTGAGTTTTTTCTTCTAGTCTATTGTTTCCTTCATGTTTCACATAAATATGGTTTCTAATTTCAACGAAATGTTAGGCTATATAAAATTCATGACACCATACTTTCTTTTTTCATTTCTCATCCTTTGTAGTATTTTTGCAGTCAAATCATAGTGGTGGACAAGGACTAAAGAAAAAGAGAACAATATTACAGGTTTTAGTGGTTTTGCACAAAACATGCAAAACCAGAATATAAGCCCCAGAAGTTTTAAGATTATTCAAATTCATTGGCTATAATCTCAACATACCAGCAGTATGATCCTTCATAAGTATTCTGCAGAGTCACATGTTGATAGAACCACCTATACTTAAGATGAGAAAAAAAGGCAGCTGTAATAAGCATGGAGTAAAAAGGTAGCAACTGGTTCAGAGTTTCAGCTGTTTGTATAAATAGGAAAGTTTATGTCTTACAGACATTTTTCAGATGACATAGCATCGACATCAAACATCAATTCTGTAGCCCTCCACTATAATTGCTATCCATATTGGCAAATCAGGAATATGGATGATAGTAAAATATGGGATTCTTCACTTCAAAAACTAAAAAAATCAGGTGATAGATAAAGGGATCTGGGCAATCACTAAAAGAAACTTTGTCTTTTTCAAAAGTAAAATCTACTTGCAGGAAAAACTGGTGATACTCTCTAGCCTTTAGTTAATCTCCCTTTTTGAATATAGAGCAGCTCTTTGAAGACGTGTCATTTTTTCTGTTTCTTACCAACCTACATTCAGATGGATTAAGTACCCATACAGTTTTTAAATTGAAAGTAAAAGCAATCTGGTTCCAAGGATCATTTAAAAACGTGTCTTCCAAGAATTAGCTCTTCCTGGCACTTTTTCACACTGTCATATTGCTTATAACTTCCTGATTTTTTCAGGTTTTCTTTCATGCTTTTTCCTATGCTTTTCCAGCCTGTTCTCCTTCTCAGTGCTGTTTTGTTTTTGTAGGATTCTCATACAGTCATACTGAAATAATCTGTAATGCTTATATTGGCAGAATCACTATTCAAATATCAGTCTCTTTGCTTAAGTGACTTTTTTTTCAATCCTTGCACTTCCAGATTTAGTTTACTTATTCTGATGTTTCCTCTTTATATATGAATTTTATACTTTTGTGCCTTATGAGGAACAGATAATGTAAGTATCTATGTAAATATCGATGAAAAAATAAGTATTTTGCTGCAATTCTAAGTGTAAAGTCATCTTGATGGGCTTTAAAGCAATGCTGCAGAATGAAGCTGACAACTTTATTCCAAGTGGATCAGAGACTTGTATCTCTCTGCACCCTTTCCTGTCTATTTAAAATATATCTCCATATTTCTCTGGTGTGTCCTGGGAAGAAGAACTGAGATAAATCACCATCTTTCTACGAAATTGCTGTACATGAACCTTTGTTTTTGGATAAATCAATGACTTATGACACTTACGTCTCCAGCAAAATAAGTAAAATACATTTGTTACACATTTAATTTGTAGAAAATAATAAATTTTATTATCTGATACTAAAAATGGCTCCACTATATAAATAAATATTGTAGTCTTGATAAAAGAAATTGGTTTTTAGAAGAAGGAGACAAGGCTTTTATGAACAAGGAATGAGAAATATTTCTAAACATAGGAAGAGACATGGAAAAAATAGCGATGTGAGAAGCTCAAAAGGCAGAAGATCAGAGAAACCCAAGAAAAGAGCAAGTGAATGGGGGGGGGGAAAGGAGGAGGGGGAAAGATCAGAAGCAGGAAAAATGAACAGCAACTTGTGGTAAAAGAAAATCAAGTAAATCCTAGCTAATGAATATAAGACAGGGAAGAAATCATGGTACAGTGGTTTTGGCAGTGCAGTGACACGGTTGCGAGCATATAGACAAAAAGGGTGTAGTCAACTTAGTAATATATAGGCAGAAAAGGATACACTTAAATTTCCTTAGTCATCACTAGGAGACTTTTCCCATATTTTTATCTATTCTACAAGTCTGTGAGACCAACTGTGGAGCTTATTCCATCAGTATTTCAAGTGTTGTCATATTATTTCTAGATACGTCATATTTTCCCTAGATACATCTGTATATATAACTACAGATTCACAGTTTATAGCAAAACATTTTAATTGCCTCTGATAGTAATGAACACTTCTACTGGTAATGCAGAACACTTACAGCAGCAAAGGTCTTGATGTATGTCACACAGACATGCTGTCACACCCTGAAGATCGAGCCCTTGCTTTCAGAGTTAAAAATTCAAGTCAAAGCTAGTGTGAAATGACACACCTGAGATATTCCAAAATGCATATGCAATGACATTCCCTAATGAATGTACATGTAGATAACCTTATGCAAAAAATGGGAAAGCAGAAATGGATTCTGGATTCACTTTTTTTGAGATTTGGCTATAAATCTGATATAGTGGAATGGAATTAACTTAATTTCATTTGATTTTCATGCCTTGGTGAAAATGTAGCAAAACATGAGTGTTCACAAAACAGACTTTTATTCTTGTACTCTTACTCTCCTGACACTTTTCTGCAATGGTTTTGTTGTTTATGGAGCATGATATTTATGCTTATCTCAGCAATTTTATTTCTTTTTTTCAAGTACAGATGATTCATTCCCAAACTGCAAAAACTGAAGGTTCTGACAGATCTGAAATATATCTTCATCCCTCATGGTCTGTAACTGCTTCTCTTTGCACTGGTAGTAATTCCCAGAAGTGTCAAAAATCCTTTTGAAGGATAGCAAAATGTCAGAAAAAGTGGTACTAGAAAAATGCTTTTCTTATTTTGGGTGAGACACTGCAAACTGGCTGTAATCAGTGAAAGCAGGAATAAACAGCTATTGAAGAAAGAAATTATGATCAGTTCTTATGCTCTTTCCCAGAAGAAAATCTGCAGATGGCAGTCTAGCGGGTACCATGGCGAAATATGTATTTAAAAAAAATGGAAAAAGGTGGAAAAAAACAGATCTACATATCATTGTATAACAGAATTGTCAGTATGATACTCAATATTCAGTATGAGGCATCTGATTATCTGTGGTCTATGCTCAACTGTACTCAATTACAAGTTATGTCACTCATCCCACGGAAATTGTATGCCCTCACTATTTATTACTGAAAGGATCTTTCCATACTCTTTCTACTATCCCAGAGGTATGTGAACAGAAGAAATGTTGTACATAATATTAAACCTGAAACATTCATTTCCTGTTATTTAGAAAGATGAGCCAGCACTGCTTCTTTCAAAGTGTAATTTTTATAAGCTGTACTCCTAGAGAAGGCACTCCTGTGTGCCAAACTTGTGCCCTGATGGAAAGATGAATGTGGTGGTTTCGTTGGGGAAATCCCTGTGGCAATAGGAGACTTGTCAGATTTCTGAGGAACAGATAACGAGGTGGGCACAGTCGCTCACTGGCAAACCGGCCCTTCTGATTACAGGGTTCTTACGAAACCCTTGTCTTCCTCTGTGGAGCAATCCCAGGACTTGAATAGTTCTTTTGACCTAGACTGGTGTTTGTGTAAGGGGTCACAAACCTGTCTGTCCTTCTCAAGACGTGACTGCCGCACGCAGGGCTAGCTGGAGATGAGAAGGGTGGCTGAGCCTCAGTGTCTGCCGTAGGTCAAGATCGCAGCGCTGCTGCCACTGGAACTGCCGCTTCGTTACTTGGTGTCTAAACAGAGGGGAGATGGGAGCCTACCCTGGAGTCAGAGCAACACCACACAGTGAAATCTGCAAGATAAAATAGCAGGTTCCCTGTCTGAAGGTCTGTGCTTATCGCTGATTAACAAGGCTAACAAAACTGGACTGCTGTTTGCTTTTGGAAAAATGAGTAAAAGCTACAGCCTCATTGAGCTTTCTTTGCCTGCAGAGAAATGAGAATTTATTGCTTCTAAATTCAGATTTGGCTACTGCCACTCATGCCTCCATCATTCTGACACTGGCTTTCTACAGTGCATTTCACCTGGGGCAACATTTCTTTATTTAATCAGGAGATTCAGTGAACTGCAGTGAAGGCACTTAACAGTCACTTAAAATGCTGAATCTTTTCACTGTTAACTTTAGGCTCACTTTCCTTATAATCCATGTCCTAGGAATATTCAAAAGGTTTAAAAGCTCAGATGTTAATACTAGGAGTTTGAAATATTAATTTCAGATCATATTTTAACATAAGAATTACAGATATGCTCACTGAAGTTTCAAAGAGATTAAGTAAAAAGTTTGTAGTCACAGACCATATATGATTAAATATTGTCAGTAAATAATTTTGAACCACTAATCAGCACTTAATATATGTGTGAAATCTAACATGGAGATTTACAGTGCTTATTGTGCTTCTATGAAACTGCCTTCTTTCTTACTGATGGATGGAGGTAGAGTAAACAATGTCACCTTCATATTTCCTTGTGGATGTGCTGTATAAAGAGCTTGGCTTTTTCTTTAAATTTATGTGGAATTCCTAAACAGAATTTCATTAGCTTTTCACTACTGAGCATTGTATTTTTAAAAATAGATAATTCAGTGAACTGCTTATTTCATAAGATTTTGGGAGTACCTTTAAGTGTTGGCTTCCCTCACAATGTTTTAATGCCCAAATTTAGGTTTCATGATTTCTATAGGAAAAAACCCCACAGCACTGGGGTTTATTAACTCCATAAACAGAAAATTTTACAATCAGTTTAGGAAAGGACAGCAGAGTCATCTTACCAGGATATAAATGACATTTCTTTCCTACTGTAGACAGAAGTTTTTGGCCAACTTTTAAAGCTACAAACAATTCTAGATAAGGGATGGTACTTTTAGTATGAAAGTATTCTGATAGTAGTAGTCAGCTCTTCTTCCAGGAATAAACTACGCCCAGAAAAGATGAACACCTTTCATATGAACATAAACACACCTCCATTAAGATTTATCTCTAGTTTGTAAAGGGTCATTCCTTTCTTTTGCTGTTCTAAAATTATAGTTTAACAGATACCTCTGTTAGCATGCTTATTTCTGTAATGTTAAATGTTGATGTTCCTATGGAACTTGAAATTCCATGTATTTAGGTATAATTTTTTAATGGCTTGAACTTCAGTCACTGTAAATTGGCACACCCCAAAATAGCACAATTTTTGAATTGTTCCTTATTTATAGCTTGCTCATAAAAAAATTTATAGATTAAGAGGCTTATTTTCACTACGACAGAAAGTCATGTTTTTCAAAGACCAACATCAATTTTAGCCATGTTTCAATAAGCTGGATAAATTAACTATTTCTGAGTAAAAGTCACAGATTACAGGTGACTCCATTGTCATTTCTAGAATTAAGACACCGTCCAAATATTTGATATCCAGCAGAAAAACTGAGCCATCTGTGAGATCACTGCTTTCCCATGGCTGGTCATTCAACAAGCCCAGCAGAGCAATGCCTGGTAATATGATGAGATTGTTGAAGATCACTTAAAAGCATGTGCAGTCCTGCCATCATCAGAGAATTGTCCGTTGCTTCTGAAGCGATTAAGGCAAATTTTTCAGATTGGTTTTATCTGCATCTTCTTCTCCCCATTAAAAGAAAAATTTAAAATGTAGAAATGCCAGTTAGAGTTCTATCCTGAAATTTTAGCAAGTAACATGGAAATTAATCTTAATGTTGGCTGATAATTTTTATCCTGAATCTGTCACTGGAACTAACCTTTCCTGATCATTTTTCTGCTAGTCTTGAATGTGACCTGTGTTGTATGACTGGCAGAGGACAAAAAAAAATTCCAAAACATCTTTTTTGGTAAAGAGGAGGGTTGTGTGTTTGCTCTTTAGTAGTCATACTATGTAGCTTTCCAGAAGGTCTAGTCTCCTTGGGTACAAAACAGATGGTTCAAACTTAATAAAAGGGATGCTATGGGGAATGCAAGAATTACTTGTATCAAAACTAACTTTATGCTCCCTTATAGGGCCCAGACGAGCTATGATGTGAATGTGAACTCTGAGACTGCAGCCAGATTGGCCTCTAATCCCTGTAAAGCGATAATGCCATTAAACTGGATTTTTTTTTTCTTTTCCACATCTGCCGACTTGAAAGACTCTATTACTTCCTCTCACATGTTCTCCAGATTAACATGATTTTTTTGCCACTCGGTGCTGTTAATGTCTGTGTTTCAGGGCTCTTGGGCAAGGCATAAAGAGATTCGTCTCTTCGGAGTGTATTGTCACAAACACAATACATCACATGAATCGTCAGGATTTTTCCGGGTCAGTCATTAGTTTTAGCTTTTGCCTGGTATTTTCACTGAGCAGTCATGAATCCCTAGTGTTTGGGGACCAGAACACTTGCAACGTTTCAGAACATAACTACTTCTGGACAAATGGGTTTGGATATGAAAACCCAGTCTTTTAAAGACCAATTCTGAACATGGACAAGAATAATCTCTACCTTTTAGTCTCCATGCAGTTATCTTGTTTACTCTCTGCAGGGCTTTGGGCCAGAACTGATGTGCTAACACAGAGATGCCAAAGACGAGCTTTGGCAGGCAGGATCCCATGCATTCTGGTAGGCAGCTCAGACAGCACCTGAGAGCACATTTCCAGATTCATTATCTGCATGGAGAGCAAACAGCTTTGTATCAATAAAGGTTACATCCCAGAATACAGCAGAGGCATCAGCAGAGGCCATGCTGACATCCTGAGAGGCAGGCCATCATTACAACTAATTAGCAGAATTGCATCACTTCAACTACTAGTGTGGAATGGTAAAGACAGCGGGTTGAAGCCTAATCAGAAACTAAAGATAGAACAGAAAACTAAAAGTCAGGTTGTCAAACTAAAGGAAAATAAGAAGAGATTTGGCTTAGTTCTGAAGCTTCTGGGTCTTTGTGGTGTATCAACATGCTGGTTCCCTGGTTGTTAGCATTTTATAAAATACATTATGTTATATACAGTTATTAAAAAATTTTATCTAGTCACCTAAGCTATTTGTTTCTCTTGGGTTTGTCTTTCAGTTCGTATTTATTTAATAAAAATGCACTTTTTTTTTTTTAATATCTTTTTTCTGCTGTCATTTGGCAACTCATTGTTCTGAAACTGCTCCTTTGGTAGACTTTCCTGTCAAATGGATTTCAGCTGAACTGCTCATAGTTGTTAGCAGTAGGAACTCTATTGCACACAAACCAGCAAGACATGATTAGCAAGTGTCTGTCACAACAGGAAACACTGTCCAAACTACACTTTTCAGTTCCCAGGCAATTTTGTGTTGTAATATTTTTGGTGAGGTGGTGTAATTAGAATGGGTTTATTTTGAATTCTCCAAAAATAACTCAGAATTTTCATGTGAGGGAAAATACAGGAAGGAAATGTGACATAGTGCTATACCCTTAATACAGAGACAAAAACTTGTATCATGAGTGGTATAATAAAGTCAGTCCTAAAAAGCTTTTCTGAACACTTTCTTTGCTGAATGCCATCTTTGGCAATGAGGTTGAGTGATGCTATTACTGTTAAGATTTTACTAGTTTTGTTTATTATTTTCTCTAAGTTATAGTATTAATGAAAAAATAGGACAATTCTTTTTTGAATTATCATTTTTTTTCTCCTTATCTGAGGTAGACGTATAGCTTAAAAATAAGCAATATTTTCCTGATATGCCTGAAAACTATAATCTGTGAAGTACATAAGTATCTTTATAAGTAAGAAAGAGTTTTTTCTATTGTTAATTTCAATTCAACAAAAAAAGTCTTTCCAGTATTCTATGCTGCATAGTAACACAGAAAGTTTCTGTGGTAAAAGCAAGCTAGCTTTTTATTAAGTGGACTGTTGAGAATAAATTCTATCTCCATGCCATAAGTACTCACTGTCACCTCTAATTTGTCCTCTATGTGTGGGCATTTCCTCTGAATTCCATATCTGTGTATCTGTGCACAGTCTTTGAAAAGGTCTTTTTTAGAAATTCTACATTACAAACATCCATTTTTAAGACCATGTAAACTTATCTACAGATAATATTGGTTGCAAATGGGAATTTAGAAGGGAAAATTTTGCCTTATGTTGATGATTTTTCTTTTTTTTTTTCAAACATGTAATTTCAAAATAAGCATTGAATGTCAACTCTTCTTAGACGCAAATACGTATTCTGAATGGTAAAAGTAATTTTACTAGAAGTGAGAAATAAAGTTGGTTCAAGGAACAGACATAAATAGTAATGTGGTTCTTGGGTTTCCTTTTTATTGTCATTAAGAGAACTTGTTTTATCATATGACAGAACTTGGTAATCTCACCTATTACGGATTTTCAACATTTTTTTATTTTGTGTGATTGAATTTACCTTTAATAATACACGTAACATTTTATTAAACATTTAAATCACTGACTTTTATAAACTAAGTGTAATGCAATAAAATAAACTAAGTAGGAAATTAAAATCATACTGAATACAATTTGTTCTATTCACAGTTTTGTCTAGTTCATGCTAGCTTCACAGATACAAAGAAAAATGAACTGTAAAAAGCAGTGTAAAGATTTTAAACATATGAGAATTAAAATAAAACATGACTCTACGCTTTTTTTCCATGTAAATAATGGGTTATTTCTACTCTTCCTTATTTCATTAAAGAATAAGAACAAAATGGCTGTATCCAGGCAGCAACAAATTGTAGCAAATTTCTGACTTCATTCTTTTGACTCAGGCTTGCCTGTAGTTAATTTAAAGCTTAGTTCACTGTACACTCTGTGAAAAGAATAATGAAAACTTGTCAACAATAGGAATATCCTGGAACAAGATTATTGTTGCATTTAGAAATTGTGAAAAGTGTTTATTTCACTGAAAAGTTATACAAAAGCCTTTTGGGTGCCATTGTTTTATATGTGAGATTAGAACAAAACAAATTGAAATTGTTTAAATCAATAACAGCTATCAGACATAGATCTGCAATGATGTTCCTAAGCAGCCACTTTAGTTCCTGGGCTCACAGTTTGGGTTATCAAGAGATGGAAAATGAGAGATGAGTATAAATTATGCGCAGTTTCTAAGCTTTCTTCTTTCCTTTTAGAGATTTTAAAAATGTACTCAGCTCTGACTCCTGGCTGCCTAGAGCCTATTATTTCCTAATCCAAACCGTGACTATGCAGCAGGAGAGTAGAACATGTTTAAAGCAGTTTCCTTTGATGCACAAACAGTTTCTTCTCCTCCTGTCCTTGTTGGCTGGGATTAAGGCTTCTACAGGAACAAAAACAGCAGCTCATGACTCCACTGCAGAGCAGGGTCCCCTCCAAAATCAGGGAGAGCTGAACTTCCGTACGTCCTAGGCATTATTTGGCAGAAGAGTAGGTCGTCATACACAAAGCTGGAGTGGTGGTTATACAATAGCTTTGAAGCTTCAAACTTCTGGATGCCTAGATTTGTAAATCCTGCTTAGCTCCATTATGTAAATTAGTGTAAGCTTGGTGCAATAGCCTATTTTCTCAGTATATAAATATATGTATCTATACACATACATACACACAGACACAGGGAGAGTTTACATTTGTGCACAATCTGTATATTGTATATGGATTGTATTTATCTATGTTTATTACTTATATACATCACTGAGTGATTTATGTGTGTATATATCTTGATATAGAGAGATATATAGATATACATGTAGATAATTTATTTCCAATTCCCAGTGTGTTTTTCTGACTTTCTTTATTATTTGGGTACTTTCTTTATTATTTGGGTAGGGTTTTGCCTCCTTTGTGTATTCTTCTACCATCTATTTTATCACAACTGCCCTTCTCTTGGCTCAGCTGCTTGGTAGTTGGCACTTACACCACTGGAACTCTCTTAGGCCTGGATTGAAATGGTGCTGTTGGCCTCAGTGAAACAAAAACTGCAGCCAAGATAAAGTGTACAGATATGGTTAAATGATGGTATCCAGAAAAGCACTTAAATTATAATAGCTCTTTGTTATTTATGTAAGTTGCTCACTAAGCAGCATCTCTTGGCCATAAACAGAGCTTTTGGGTAACTGGCCAGGTAAAAGCAAATGCCCATCTGAGTGATTTAAGTAATTTTATAGTTCATATAAATAGAGAAAACACTTTATAAAATGGACTAATAATGTGGGAAGGGTAACAAGAAATACATTTTCTGTTTGGAACATTCTGGATACTATGACCTAGAACTCCTTTTCTTCAAGTCTGCTATCCAGAGTCTGTTGCTGAGAACTTCTCTGTGAGTTTTTAAAAGTCTGATGTTTTTATTGATTAGGTCTATAAGTAATCCCCTTTTAATTGATCTAATAGTCTTGAAATCTTGTGTAGAACTACTAAGGTATCACATCATAGGCACAATGATTTTTACAGCCTCTACCATCTCCACTGCCTATTCCTATCTGGGAAAACATGATTACTTCACGATTTCCCAATATTGCTTTCATTCCGATTTCATGCAAAGTGGAATCCACTTTCTAAAGGGTTACTGATTTTTGTGAACCAGAGCTATTAGTAAACCAGGATTTTTTTTTCTTATTAAAGAATTATTAATCACTTACGCCTTGTTTTCCCCTCTGACTGAAAAAGTCCATTTTAATTATTTCAAAGAATTAGTTCTTATAAATTAAGCCAGTGCATTTCTGTGGCTGTGCCTCAGATGATTTCTTTGATTTTTGGTAGTGACAGGATAAAAAAGCCCAAAAAGTAATACTTATCTTAATACTTAAGTTTTCTCTGTTGGCAAGATGTTAGCTTCAACTGGTTGCTGGAGCCTGTCATGGGAAACTACTAAATCAGTAAAGTGTTACATACTCCATGGGTTACAGCTACAAACTAAATAGTTTCATATCTGCCACTTCTCCTTCATGAACTCCTTGTCTCAGAGTATCTGTCTTTGGAGTAAGGCCAGCAAAAAGAATTTGAGCTTAGAGAATCACATAGATAGATAGATAGATCGATCGATCGATCGATCTAGCTGGAGTTAGAATGAAAAAAAATTAGTTTTTCTCTTCTTTTTGGCTTAGTGGAATGTAACTATTTGAGAAGCTAAACGAATTTATAGACAGAAATCTTCCTTCACTATAGCAAAATGATGTAAGAGAAGATTAGCTGAACTACTAAGACAATACACTGGTATTTTCCCACAAGTCAATTATTTTCTTCAAAAGACATACCGAGTAACACATACATTCTTTGTAACATGGAATATTTTATGATCTGTCCAATGAGTAAAGTTTGAGCACCAGCAAACAACGTAATATTTTATGGTGTTTCAGGATGTGGAGGCATGACTCATTTGGCCACCTGTAGCTCTCCACATATGATCTACCCAAATGTCATGAACTGTTACTGGTGGAGAGAGACCCATACTTCTAGAAGGTGATTTATTCATAATATGCATGATCTGAGTAAATCACAACAGTCCTAACAAAAATGTCATACTTCTCTTTTCTAACTATAAAGGGAGCCTGAGGTGACTAATTTGAACATTGTAGCTTTCTAAAATTACAGAATACCTAAAGGTAGATCATATGAACCCCAGCTGTGAAGCCCAAAGAAACTGGAAGTGTTTTAGACATAGGTTTATATATCTCATAAGTATTCTTCCAGAAAATCTCCCCATTGATGGGTCTTAAGTTTATTGGTAGCTGGTATTTTTTCTTCCCTGACTCTTTTCTCCTGTATGTTAACGGAAGTTCATATTTGCTTTTTGAAACATAAGACCTGTAAACTCTTCACTAAAAATGATCAGGTAGTAGGCATCTAAACAGTTCCCAAGACTGGACAACTGCCTTCTACTTTCAGGACAGCTTCTCCAGAACAGATAGAAATTTCTTAGCAAATCAATCCCTCAGAAGCTGGGGAACAGGTGGCAGCATAGATGACCATCTCATTTATCAGGTCTTCTGTCAGCTGATACTAGCTGTCACTGTCACTGAAGGGTTTTTTGAAATTATTGTATAGGGTCCTTTGGCTACACTAACAGAAAAATTTTTCCTGCCTTCATCTACCCCTTTGCTCCTCCTACACCGTTTCTCTTTCCTGCTAGCAGAGGTCCTGGTGGAACTGAACCACAGCCTTTGCTCAGCTGCTGTCTTACTGCCCTGTCTTTTTCTGGGAAAAATCTAACTAGCTTCCCATCCATGTCTTAGCCATTGCAGTATTTGATCTATCCTCACATTGTTGTGAAATAGCATGAATTTAACGAATGAAGGCCTTTCGTTTTTCTTTGTTCATAGAGGGCACAAAAGAAAAGACCACAAAAAGTGATAGGGGGAAAGGACTGTTTTTTGATTTCGGTTTGGGAATGTCAATACAAATGCACACAGGAGGATATATAGAGAGTACAAACTTAACCAGAGACAAAAGTGTTCTACAAAAAGTGCAAAAATAAAAAACTATCCCAAAGAAAATTAATTGGAACATGATTTGGTGGAGGTTAGCGAGTTCATTGGTAAGGGGTTAGATTCTGTGCATACATGAAGCATTTCTCCTTCTGTAATTCTAATTGCCTGAAAACCAGGTACCTAGAGTGCCTTGTTTGTTTCAGGCTCCTTTTAGCACCAAGGAAAAGAAGCAGAGCTGTCCACAGAGTAGGTCATTCTGTTCAGAGATATTCAGGGATAGTCATCAGGTATTGCAGGAAACAAAGTAATGCAGCAGAACAACTTAAAGTTCAAAAGCAGAATATCATCTGTATGACATATCCACAGATAGCAACGTAACCATCTTCTTCTGGAATAAAAGCACACTCACATATATAAGGTTCACACACCTATATGAGGTATTAGTTTTAAAAAACTGAGTTGTAAACTATGACCCAGTCCTAAGTTTTATCAACTTAAATGGAAAGCAAGTTGAAGTCCCTATTTCAAAACCAGTCTCTCAAATAATGAGTTTATAAGGTTTTTATTAGTTTAAAGAATCCCTCACATCTGCTGTTATTCTGACTTTTCAGTATCAAGTAATCTACCACATTTTCACAGAGATGGAGAAAGTGTTTTAATTTTTCAGCATTTGCATGACCTTTAAAGTTGTTTTTTAATCTCTGATTTTGCTGTTGATTACTGTGTACAGCACTATCACAATACAGAGAAGCAGCTCTGCAAGCATGTAAATGAAGTAATTTCTCATGTCAGTGTTCTTCTTTTCTTCCAAGTGAGTGGTTCAGAGGAAGAACTTTAAAAAGAAAATAATCACCTAGCACTATGTAAAGCAGACATGTACTTAATTCTAATATTTATGCCACACTATAAATCACTGATTCCTCTCTAAAATTTAATTTTAAGACTGTCCCTTATCTTTATATATTACCCATCTATCTCAAATATTGAGTCATTATTTCATGTGAATCCTCCTAATCAGTCTTCACATGCAAATGTTTGCAGGGTTCTGTTTGGCTATCTCAGTGCAGAGATCTATTTTCAGTTCAGATCATTAAGTGTTTGTGTTTTCTTGTCTCTTGGAGTCTCTCAAAATTCCAGGGAGGTTACTGAAGAATACCTGGGGGTTTAACTTTGTTATAGAAAAATCTCAGTGAAATGGTTTGAAGTTGCATTTAAGCCATCATTGTGCAATAGTGTCGACAGGGGACCAGTAATAATAATTTGGTGTCAGAAAATCTATGGAACACATTAAGCCAGTTTCAGTTCCACTTTTTTTTTCCTCGAGCCTTGTTACATTCAAAATTGAAGTCACATAGACAAGATCAAAACTCCAGTAACAAAGCTTCCCTTGAAGGCTTTACTGATAAGAACTTACAAACGAAAGTTTTAAGATTCAGCATCCAAACTAAGCTTTACTAGTTCTGTAAACACTATTGATTTCCCACAGATTCCTCAGAAATATTTAATCCAAACCTTATTTGTCCTAGGAAAATGAAGTGTTAGAGCTGATCCATATTTTCAGTTTGCAATACTGAGGTCCATAGGTTAATATACTAAGCAAACTGCAGAGTCTGAGGTTTTTATTCACTTTGCAGGCTACAGGAAAGACAAGCATTTAATTTTTTTCCATCACGTGGTCTTGCAGTAGAAGTATTTGTCCTGCATTGAATCTAAATATGTGGTTCTGCATTGCAGTAATATTCAATATCCTATTTAAATTGCATTCTGTTTCTGAGATAAAAGCTTAGGCTGTGATATGGGCATTTTCATTTCACTGCTTAACTTCAGGATTCTGCAGGGATAGAAAAAAGTCAAACACTAGTTTCTGTAACTTTTGTTTGGGTTTTTTCAGTTGTTGTCATCATAGTAGGTTATAAAGAAATGCTCTTTTTTTGAGAGGAAGCCCAGGGAAAGATAAATATTTAAAGGTACATTTCCAAAATAAAAAATTATTTGGAATTTAATGTCAATGAATTCTATGGAAAAATTCTTCTTTTATTTAGCTTAAAGCAGGATGTATATTATTCCACTTCTAGCTAAGCCTCATTTATAAACTATTAATGGTTACATTTGCATTTTCATCAAGAAGAAAAGAGACAGTCATCACATATCTTTCTGTAGACACTGATATACTACTTAATTAAATATAGTTTATGATTTTGTACAGGATCTGCAGAGTTTTGATTGGAAACAAGAATAATTGCACAGCAATTGTGCAGTGGTTATATTTTTCTGAATCACGTTACTGACTATTTAAGTTTGCTGTATAAGCAGATTAGCTCTGACACAAGCTTTTACACAGCTTTAACCTTCTTATGACACACCAAGATATTGTCTAACAAGAAATACTTATTGTTTTCTGTGGTGATTTATGTAGATTGTTTACTATTTTTTAAATTCATACTCATGATTATAAGACCTGATTACGGGATCTGTAAAGGTCATGCCCCAGCAAGTTAAGTTGGTACCTACATGTCCTCTCATTCTTGACCACAGCACCCTGTGGCAGAAAGTGATTACACTGAAAGAATATCTTCTTCGAAACAGGGCATTATTTATTCATTTAAAAGTAGTTAGTGTGCAAAGTAATGAATAAAGCCAATAAATGACCATGTGTATTTTTCCTCTCTACTAGCTCCATCATCTTTCCGCACTTGGCTGATCAGTGTTGGATGAGGGAAACTGTTTCAAACCCAGCTGACAGGTATCTTTGGCCTGTGTCAGTATTTTCTGATTCACTAAGCATATCCAACACCACCACCCTTTTCAAACCAGCATCCTTAAGGGACAGGCATGTTCTGAGTCTAAATCTGAGTTGAGAAATTCACTTTTTGCCAGACTTTGCATTGCCAGGCAGTCAGCAGTCAATAGACTTGCTAAAAAAATTCTTCCTTCTCCTGTGTGGAATGACTTTCAATTTGCTTCTACTTTATTTCCTGTGGAATTTCTTTCCTTGTCCTTGTCTTTTAATTTATCACCATACACTTAGTCAGGGTAATACCCAATAGGTAAACTGAGATTCAGAATTTATTTTTAAATTAATATCTATACACATATATTTTCTCCAAAAGAAGCTGATGGATGACAGTTAAGTTCATGTAATCATATAGGAAGCATAAAAGGATAATGAAAAACTTGTTCTATGAGTATGATGAGTCAGTATTTCCTATCACAGAAAATTTGTAGTGATCTGCAGTTCAGCAAAAGTAGTTTATATTGTCTTTCAGACTCACAAAGGGCTTTTCCATTTCCTTCAAAATGCTTTTTGTTGATTTTTTGGCCAATCCAAACTACTACAAATGAAGAGAGGATGTAAATAGACACGACAGAGTGTTTTAAAAATAGGAACATGTAAAGACAAAGCTAGGAAGGTACACAGAAAGGAGGTAATGAACACAAAGGCTGTCAACAGCCCTTATGAAAACTTCTTTGTTTTTTGCAGGAGGGGTATGGCTGAAAGAGGACTGTAAAATGCTCTTTGGAAGTGAGAAGAACAGAATGTAATGGGTTTCAGGATCCACTTTTGTAGGAGCTCAGTTATTTGAGATGAAGCATGATCATGGGATATGAAAAATTTACATGGTGTGTGTCTTTCAGCTTCAGACTCCAGGAGCAGATCTTAAACATACACAGGGCCAAATACATTAACTTAGGTGATCTGAAAAGTTGGGAGAAAGAATTGAAAAATCAATCTTCCTCTTCATAGGCAGGGAAAGGAATGTGAAGAAGCATGAGAGGGATGGTATGGGAAGTTGTTTATAGATTAAACTGGTGAACAGTAGTGGCAGTGCCTTTTGACCAAGATGCAAAGGAGAAAGCAGACCTGCCAAGTGTCTTGGGAGGAGAAAATTAAAATAAAGTATTTAATTTTGTGGTCAGGACAGTGACAGAGTTTCTTCATATAAGAGAACAACCTGAAAGTAATCTTTTATATTGTATCTGATATATGACTTCCCATGTAAAGGAACCCCCAGAAAGTAACAGTTTTACTAGGCTTCCTCCAAAGCAGATATTTTCTTTAACAAGTAGCGATGCGATAGAACAGCACAATTTCCAAAATACATGTCCTTTAACTAAAAGCAAGGCTTCTGTCCTTCTATGCCTAATGACAAGACTATTGACTGACTATGCCTATAATAAAATATTTTTTTAAAAGAGGATCCACTTTGGCTAAAGACCAATTTTTAGGAAGGTCTGCCAGCATTGCTTTTTCTGGTTTTATTTGCTTGGGGTTTTTTTTACATGAAAGAAAACATTAGCACATAGTGCACTAGCATGTAAATCCAGAGCTTTAATAAAGAGGGCACCACTGCACATTCCTTGTATGCAAGTGTTGATGTTTCAATTAGCAATAAACCACAAACTGCTGCCATAGACTGCAACCATCTGGTGGACTATTACAAAGAAGAAATGAACATCTTATAGATATGTGGAACTTCCTAAAGGATAATTTCTTAGTGCAGAAATGCTCAGAGTTTCAAGTCCACCTCTTTCATTTATGTCTTGTAAATAGATAAAGTAAGTAAATGAGATACTAACAATGTCATAGGAAATGCAATATCAGATATGACTCTTGAGCTCTGAGAATACAGGTAGAACTCGGGTAGTGCTCACTTCTCTTAGTGGAAGCTAATTGGACAAGTGTATTCCAGAGGTAAATGTTATTGAATAGACTTCAGCTCTCTTTATAGTCAAATAACACTTTGTGAATGTCAAGTATGAATGACATGGGATTATGGTCACCACCTGCTACAGAAGCAGGTTGAAAGTACTTGCATAGAGACACTTCTTCGAATCTGTTGGAACTCATGATCTGAATTTCATCTCAATGCATTCAGAAAAGCAGTTGATGATTAGCATTTCAGCTTCAGAGTAAACATAAGTAAACATAATGCCAATTGTTAATGTCTTAAAGCCTGTGAAAGGATTGTCCAGATTGGTTGTAAACTTTCAGTGGAGGATAGAAAAAACTTCTGTTAGGATTAATATAGGTACAGCTCACCCTGCCTTCATCCAAGGATGAACTAGAGGACTTTTCAAGTGCTTTGCAAATTCTGTGGCTTTGGAAAGCATTCTTCTGATGGACCCATATAGAGAAGAGAAAGCAAGCTAAAATCCAATTCAAACTAAAAAGGCACAAAAAAGGCTAGAAAATTTATCTAAGTTATGTCTCAAGAAACAAAAGGATTAACACAAAGAAATTATCAAACCAAACCAATACCTTCCTCTATTTCACCTCTGTCTTCCTTATTTTTTCCTTATCTTGTCACATCAACAGGTATCCCATCATGTTATTGCAATACTTCTATAAGTGTACAAGTTTGCTGTATTTCCCTTCTGCTTTTATCAAAAATACTTTAACACAGGAATCGTGTATTCTTTTTTGTCTCTGAAGTACATCTTCAAACATAAGCAAGCCATTATACTTTAATATTTTTCTCAGGAAAAAAAAAACCCTAAGAAGCTGTTGATTTGAACTTTGACATCTTCTATGATGGCTCACCTAATTTCATTTGTTTAATATGGTGAAGGAGTGAGCCAGTATGATCATAATTCATCACGAGGTGAAAGGCTCTTTATGATCTTCTCTCAAGGTTAGTCAATAATCTAATTGAAGCACTATATATGCAGCCATAGGAAAAAGAAGTAGGTTCTATAACTGGTAAATATATTTACTTTCTGTAAAATCTTAATTTATTATGTTTGTATAGAACCATTTCAGACACAGTGAAGCCATCAAGTCAGTGAAGTGCTTGTCAAAAAATAGACTTGTTGCTAGTTACTTCAAGACACCTTGTCTTGTCAGAAATCTTGACATTTATAATATCAATATTAATTGAAATATATTAGATTAGATTAGATTCTATATTACATTACATTATATTATATTCAATTTCTTTGCCATTAGTAAAGTTGCTCACATTGCAGATGTTCTTTAACTGGAATCAAGCAAGAACATTATGACTTCAATATCTTCAACTATTACTTCTTTGCACTTTATATTTTGAATGTGTTGATATCCATGCCTCTGCCACTTCCCTAGCCTTGACTGATCACCTGAAGATTCAGTCCTTTAATCCATGGCTTGTGAATCAGGAAGAAAACACTATAGGATTATATAAATAAATGCATGTAATAAAGAAGATAAAGGAATCAAATCTATTTTTTCTTTTCAGTTCTACCTAAATAGAACAAGACTTAAAGTATTAAAATAACAAATAAAAAGCAAAATTGCCAAAATTCTTGGGACGATAACAATTGAACCTAGTTTCTAATATCCAACAGTCAGTTTTTTGTTTTGTCTGTGAAGCTGAACCGCATGCAAATCTTTGATAATAGCCACCTTCAAAAGACAGATCTTCATTTATGCATCTGCAGTAACAATACAATAGCTGTGTTCTGAACTTCTTTTAACAATAGCTTCATTCAGTGATCTGTGGTTTTTTTTCTAATTAATTATTTAAATGTTCTGTCAGGTGCTGCAGTTAAATCTTAATCGTTTTGTAATTGGAGGAACAGAAAGAGAGTTTAAATGACGCCATCATATCAGAATGTATTGGTGGTATGATCACAGAGAGCAAAGTCGTGGGTGTACGTCCAGGCAGGTTTTGTGCCATCAGTGCCTGTAACAATGAACTCTGGAGGAACTTTTAAAGTCTGTCATTCAAACATGTGGGACTCACCTAATTCCAGCTGAGGAAACATAATACAACCATGCTTAATGTTTCAAAAACACTGTAAGTTCTTATGACATTACAGAATTATGTATGTATTGGCATTGATTTAAGCCTGCATTTGTGTGCTGAGACCTCAGACCTTTCTGATTCTTTTAAACTGGCACAATTCACTTCAAGAGGAGAAGGATAACTATTGAAAATATTACACAACATATGATACACAGAAGCACTCCTGGATCAAGTTCTCTACTCCGTTGTTGTAGAGTTGATGTTTCATCTTTAAACCTCAGCTTTCTGAAGTCAGAGTCCTCTCATGAATCATAAACTTTCTCCATTCAGAATGAGTTGTATCATTAAATGTTGTAATTGGTAGAACGACCTATTAATTTTATGCATATCAATGTGCCAATTAAGATTATCAAACTAATTTGATACCAAATACCTCTCAGGGAAAGAGGGGGACAGTCTCTATCCCAGAAGTCTGCAGTCTAACTAGATAAAGCAAACAAAGGACTACAGAGAAAGTAAGGGCTGAAGATGGAAAGATTTTCTCAGGGTCCTGAAACAAGACAGTGGCAGTAAGAAAAAGACTGTAAGCTTTCTCTTTCCAGTCTTCTGAGCATCTTACCTATTTTCTCAATAGTTCCTCCATTTCTTTTCAAATTTCAGCAGGAGATTATCATTTATATTCAGATCTGGTATATGTAAGCAGAATATTACTGATTTGTAAATAAGCTGAGATAGGAATTTGCTTGGTGAGTTTCACTTCAGTACAAAGCAAGATATAAAAAATGCAGTACTTCACAAAACTTGATTCAAACAATATTCTCACAAGTTCCTTTTTTTCTTCCGAGATGCTCATACAGCTGTCAGAACCTGTAATGTTACTGAGCAATGCCAACAAAAGAGAGCTATGATTGTGTTTGCCCCAAATAACAGTAAAAGATCAATATCACATCCTGCTTGAGTGCTGCAGTATCTAACACATAACCACTGCTGAAAGAGAGGTGTTATCTTCAGAATTATCATTGTCCTCCTTCTCATTAAATAGCAGGTAAAAACAAGTCTCTAAGAATAAAAATGTTTAATTAAGTGCAAGAAAAATCTTTTGAACAGCAAAATTCTCAACTCACAAGAGAAGTATATCTGGCATTTTGCTTTATAAAATTCATGAACGCCATCATTAGGGGTTTCAATTAATACTAAACCAGATTCAGCTTTAAATTAGAAAGCACTTACACCAAGACCACTATAGTAAGGAAGGAAAATTTGTCAAAGTATGTCATCTCTACTGTTGTGCTCAGCTTTTGCAGTGGTCTTTTACATATCTCCATATCGTACCCATCAACCTTTAGAAACAACCTCCACGTGCTCATTTTTATGAATATATTGCTAAGTTATAAAGAGGTTAGATCCCTTTGCACTACATAAATGGTACGAGGAAGCAATTGACGATGTATAATGTTATGGTATGATGGTGACTCTAAAGAAGCCAAACCCAAAACATCACATAATTATGCTATGACATTACTATGATATCTTCATTACTTCCTTCGATTACTCTATGGCCTGGTCTGGTCCTTTTCCTCTTTCATTTGCAGTAAAAAACTGGGGTGAAAGAGACATATTTCCAATTAATCCACACATTTATTGATTAATTGAAAATGTGTGGGTCATGGGACAGAAGTCACAGATGCTAGGAAAAGTGTTTCTGCTTTCTGTATGCCTGGGGAAGAGAGCAACGGGTTCCCTAAGTCCCAGAGCTGCCTCAGACTCCATCCTCCAAAATAAGGAAGATTACATCCCAATTACTGTTTTCTTAGGACTTTAATAAAAGTTTGCAGTATTGTTTTTAATGTGTTCACCTAAAGCTGGCCAAGTTGAGAACATTCTGTCCAAGGATGTGTCCCAAGACTTTCCTGCACTCCCATCAGTCAGCTATGTGGCAGACAATAATAAGGAAAAAACCCACTCCCAACTGTGCCTCCCAAAATGCTAATGACTACTTGTCCAAAACTTGAAAGCATGGGAAATCTTTATGTTGTTGTGAAATTTCAATGCATTTTATAAGAGAAAAGTTTCATATCCATTACCCACCAGAAAAAGTTTAGAAAATTAGAGGCGTTATCTTGAAATATTGAGCATGATTTCCTGATATTGCAGTAGTATGCTGATGCCTCAAAAGAAGACTGAGGATATCAGCATGGGGGATGAACATGTTTATCAAGAAATGACATTTAAGTACTGTGTGAAGAAAGTTATATTCTAAGTTTATGCAAAAGCCTTCCTCTCTTCACCGAGCCTTTTGATCCCTTTGCCAGTCAGTATTGAGATTGCTGTCTAAAAATAATCTGAAACTCTATATTGTTGGTTTATTAGCCATTTTATAGTAAGCTTGCTTATATTCTCAGTTTGATAATATTGTATGGCATTTGATTTCCTTCCTTTCTCAAACAGACACAAGAAATGGAAAAATATCTCTTACACGTATGATTCCCATGATTCCTATACTTTCTCCTTTTTAAAACCTTAACCTCCTTTTATGCTTTTATTCTGTTTACTTCTTGCCTGTTTCCTCTTCTTTTGTCTTCCTAAATCTTTTCTCTTATATGTCAGTCCCTTGACTCTGTTACTCTTCCTATTTGAAGACAAAACCAGCAGGATTCCTCCTTCTTCATCCTACTCATTTCTGATTTTGACCTTATGTTTAATTCAAAATGTATTGAGTCTTTCATGAGCAGATATGAGATCCAGTCTGGGTTAGTCAATACACACCTAGATCACAGACGCTGTGAATAACAATGTGAGCAAGACTCCAGGTCATGAACCTTCACATTGTGCTACTGATTTGAAGCTTTGTGATGCTGATATGTGACCAGTGAAGTGTGATAACAAACCCTGAGTTCTACAGCAAATAGTGCTTTTCTCCTTGTCTTGAAATACGAACTATTGTATAATCCTGGTCGTCCTTCTCCCCCTCCCCCCGCCCCCTAAACATTCAGACACACAGAAGAAATTCAGTAATTGGAGATGCTCTTGTTGCATCCTCTTGACATTGACTACAGCCCTAAGAGCAACATGGACGTAGCAATTTGGGGTGTCAGAGAAAGGCATCACAAACTGAGTCCTAGAGGTTGTCACCACTGCATGAAAGAATTCAAAAGATTGGTCAGGTGGCCATAAATATGTCTCCAGAACTGCCTTTTTCTGGAGCTGAGGCTTTTTACTCAGGGCACAGGAGTCCTCCTCTGAGCTCACGCCTGCAAAACAACTTCTTCTTATGAGAGATCAATCTTTTAAGGCACACCAAACAGGAACAGAATTTCCCAAATTTTATGTAAACAAATCATCTGCGAGAGGCCGATATTACAAACCACATCAGTGATCAAAGGCAGCCTCCTTATCTGAGACTGTAAACCAGAGTGGACAGGGTAGTACTTTCTACCCTGACTGCTGAAGCTGGAACACTCAAGACAAATAAGGAATTTCAGGTAAAAAAAGAGAAACATTAATAACTATATATCCCCAGTGGTGAGAGTACTTATCTGCAAAGAGGGAGATGGGAGTTCTAGCCCCTGTTCTAACTACATTCTTCATTTGAATGTAGAGAACCCTTACTAAAACAGAGAGAAACATCCCTAAAGTAACCAGAATATCAGCCTCTCAGCAGAGGTGAAAGCCATAATCTTTCCATGCCACCTCTCTCTGATTTTCAATAATTTGTAGCATAGCGCCATCACCTCTAGGCAGACAAAGTTTTCTACTATCTACTTCCTTCAAACATTCTCTTTAGGATGTCCTCCCAGAAAATCAGCTATGAGTTTCAATTCCTTCAGGCAGAAGAAGGACACAGGTCTGTCTTGTCCTTAGTACTTTTTTCTGAACAACAACCACAAGTGCTTCATTCAATATCATTGTGCCATCCACTTAACACATTTTACGAACATCTAGGTATACAATAATATGCACCAGATAAAGTTTAATCCAAAACTGAGGCAGAAAAAAATGCCCTATTCTTTGTTCCCATGTGGAATTAAAAGGCAGAAGGTAGAAAGCTGCTGAAATGACACACTACTGCAAATGCACAACAGCAGAGCACCTTGAAAACCCAGAATTGAGAAGTGATGTAAATGCAACTGAACAGCAGGTAAATTACATTTCATAATTTTAATCCTAAATTGTGCCTGAGTCTTTCTGTAGACAAACAAGTCTCTCATTGTAGCTGTCTGTAACTCAATATAGTAAATACCTGTATTTCTTGTAAGAAGTGAAGCTGGATAAATATATTGTCCTGCAATAGCTGGATGCCAAGAGATTAGAACTGGCACTTTCCCATGGGAATACATGCATTCCTTCAGAGCCATTGACAGAAAGCAGCAGGCAGCAGGACTATCCTGGTTGTTGCCCTGGCAGGCAGGTGGCTTGCTTGGCTGACCAGCTCCCAGTCTGTCCCACTGGGCAACCAGGGAGACAACCAATGTGTTAGCTTGCCAGCTTCTTGGCTGAGTGGCAGATGGACTTGCAAGCTGCCTGGCTGGCTGCCTGCCTAGCCCTCCTTTTGCCTGCTGGCTGATTTACCTGCTGCCCGGCTCCCCAGATGCCTGGCAGGCTGCCTGCCCAGTTTGCCTGATCATGGGTGAGGTTATGGGCCCAAAATAGTTTGTTCTGCAAAGCAGGAGACTGCAGTGTTGGTGGTTTGTTCTCATCCAATCTGGAATGTCCCATGAAGCAGAAATTCCCATCCCAGCAAGTTTAGTAATCAGTTTACAACATTTATCCATGTATTCTGTACATGGAAATTTAGACTTCTTAAGAGTGAGGAAAAGCCTTGCTGGAAATGTTTGCATAATATGTGCCTGACTTGTTTCAGCTTCTCAGAGTGCTTTGTACAGATTTTCTGTAGCAAAGTTAGAAAATATTTTTAGACAGGTTTGTAATGTCGTATTAATCACTGGCTCTATTTCTACTGAATTAAGCTACAGCCCAAACTATAAAGTACTAATAAACTCTAATATAGACTCATGAAAAATCATAATGATGATGGTACTGGATATGTGGCCAATATATGTGCCAAGTGGATTGAACCTTTTCTTACTTACAAAAAATAAAGATATAAATTTCTATTTCTCATAAAGATGGCAGGAGTCTGCCTTTTCTCAGAATACCTTACATTTAATATTCCAATTTCATTTTAATCACACTGTCCTAAAGATTTCATTCTGCTTAAATAATGAAAAAAGGTGTTATAAAAATTGCATGAAATCAGCTTGCCCCAGGACAGGTTCTGTTGGATGCAATTACATATGCTTCAACAACTGGAGCAATGTGTTGTGAGAAAGGCTTTTAAGGTGACAGAAGTTAATTGTGCATGTTTTAAGGTAAAAAGAGAATGGAGAACAATGACCAGCACACTAAGAAGAAGCTGTTCAATTTCTTAAAGCTCAAGAGAGTAAAAATGTTATTAAATTATGAATGGGCAAAAAATGAGTGGTAAATAGGTGATATACGTTATCATATAGGGGGAATAAAAGCAGACTCTGACCTGGTGGAAAGTATTGTACTCTGAGAAAGACTGTCAGATACAAAGTTCTTTATGACATACCTACATATAAAATAGGACAGTTGCCTATAAAGAAAGCTGTGATATTTCCCTGGTGACACTGCTCTAGAAGGCAGTACAATAAGAAATACAATTTTTTCTGCAATGTTGGTAATGACAATACATCAGAATTGAAGTCTGAGACTGGGGAAAACATTTAGACGTCTTTTTCCCAGCTGGAATACACAAAACTTTTTTAAAGGACTCTCTGGATGGCATTTCTCTCATGAACCGTGAACTTGTTTTCCTAAGATGTGCCAGATATTCACATAGAAGACAAAGGGACTGTGCATGTCTGCAAGAGGTTTATTAGAATTGACAAATATATCAAAGACCCAATGAATGTTCTCATCATCTTATGTTGTACATATGATGCAGCAGCTCTTTAAAACGTAGAACAATTAGTGCATAATTAGTCCTGTTGTAGTTCTTGATAAATAAAATTTTCACTTCATATTGACTTCCAGATATTTGGATATCAGGTCTCCCATTATGCAGGAGTCACTAGAAGCACAGTAGGTTTTTTTATTAAGCATGATTTCTTGAGTTACAGACCTTGTTCAAGGATATTGCTACCAGTATGTTAATTGCTACTAATAAATTAATTATATTGCATTGAAACACTTAATAAAATAGAGGCACACTCAAGGAGTGAAGGATTATTGTTGAATTTTAATGTTAGATTCAAATACATCAGCTTGACAACTTAGTCTTTCCTTCTCTATGGCCACTTGATTTTGATGAGCTGGAAGCATGCATAAGTCCTACAGGCTGCTTAAAAAGACAGCAGCATTTCACATGAGAGAATGCAAAGAACAATATGCCTTTCACCCACAAATCTAGCTGACAGTACTTGGAAAATCTTTAATTTATTTCTTAAGAAAGGTTCTTAATTCTTAGCTCTTCTCCTGAGGGAGCTCTGACTTCTCCGTGGCTTGATTTTTTCAGGTCTACTCTATTCTTTCTCCTAGTTTAAGTTTTATCCTGTTTCTCATTACTGGTATTGTAGTAAATAAATCTTATAATCTGATTTCCTCATTAGGGTATCCAGCGTGTATCGGTCTAGTCCCTAAGAGTTTCTGGTGCAGAGTTAAGGTGCTAATGCCCAAATCCTGAAATAAAGTGCTCCTACACATGGCCAGCAGCTTTCCTTTAGTAATGGCCAGAATATCACAGCTGAAGAGAAACAAAACTCCCAGAGCCCCTGACTGATGGGCACTGCAAAGGAAGTCTCCATTACAATACTGAATTCTGGCTCTAAAATTCTTCTTAAGCCCTCTTTTAGTCACTTAAAGTCACTTAAAGATGCACCTCGAAATAAATAACTGAGTGAGGTATTCAAAGATGGGCTCCTTCCACTCATTGCATAGCTTGAGCCTGAAATTCTTTCCATATGACTGAATGCCCAGTGATTTTTTTTTCATTTACTTAAATTATAGTTCCTCTCCCATCCTTGTCTTGGCAAGATGAGTGACTTGCGCTCTAAAAAGTTCCTATATACTATATGTTATCAAAGTCAATAAAATAGCAAAAAGTTGGAAGATTTAGTATATCCAGTATCTGAGGCTGAAGGGGCAAAAAAAAGGTGGTTTATTTTTGTGCTAGAGCTTGCAGTCAAGCAGATAGAACAACTTCTAAAGAATAAAGGATCCAGTCTTATAAAGACTGCTTCCTTTTTATTAGGATGAACATCTCTGTGGAGTTCTGTTGCACAGAGGTTCAGTTTCATAAAACTCTTATGCAAATGCTTTATTCCTGGACTCAACCTAGATGTAAATAACATTCTGGAAAACATCCTCTCCAAGGTTATGAAAGATATAACATATATTTGTTTGGTGCCTCTGCAAACTACCCTATAGGTTCAGAAGGTACACATGAGTTTTGCATTTTTCAAGTTTTGTCTTGACTTTGGAGAATGTTTGCATTAAAATGGAGACTACTTTGGTGAAAAACTGCAATTCCAACTGTGACAAAGTGGTAGGGAGAAGGGCTGATTATAGCAATGTTACAGCAATCATACCTAGAGATCTTGATTAAGTTATGGCTTAGTAAAGTGGATTCATGGTCACAATGTCTCAGTGACTTTTCCAGTATCTGTGTGTTCTTGTATAACATGTGCAGCTGACCTGCATCTTCTTCACGACTGTCATGTCACTTCACTGGCTTATTTCTCTGATATTAAGAGAATATCCTCCCCTCAAGAAATACAACTTTTCATGAACTTTTGGCTACCATAATAATTTGCTGGTTCATTCAGCCTACTCTTTGTTTGCTGACATTTAGCTGCACCATAGGAAGCAGTATGGGAATAGAAAAGTCACTAAAAAATGAAAAATAAACAGAGTTAGAAGTTCTAAAAAAATACATTTTATAAATTGTTGATGTTTATTATGACAGCACAGTAAGTCACCAGCTGACTATGTTGGTGTAATGCTATGCAAAAAAGCAAGGACACAGTGATGTTTTCTCTGTTCACTGAATGAAAGGCAAAAATGAACACACTACCCCCTGGGCAAAATGTCCCTAATAAACAGAGTGTTGGCGTTAAAATATGACAGAATGACAGCCACAACGGAAAAGAAAACTTGAATCATTCTTACTGCATGCGACACGTTGAAGGTAATGTATGAATAATCCAGAGAAGATTATGCTAGATAAAACAGCTTAATTCATCTTTGTCAGTTTATGTGTAATATGCATATTGATTCATTCTACCTTTTAGAAGTTGGTATTTGAATCCACTGTAAACCTGCTAGATCAGTTGGTTCCATTGAAGGCACAAGGATTATCAGTAATTGGTTGAATATGCAAACACTTTTTTTGAATTATGAAGCCGATTCAATACATGACTTATGCTTCTTTACAGAATTTGTTCATGAATATTTTATTAGAAGTTTTCCATATCTTTACCTAAAATTTTGAAAAACATTTACCTACCAGAATCTCCAATGTTTTAACCGTTTTGTTTTGTTTTGTTTTGTTTTGTTTTGTTTTGAAATGCATCTGTAATAACTGCAAACTTTTAGCTTGGTAGCCTTTCATTTTAAAACTAGAGAAAACAATGCAGGTGGAAAACTCATGACCAAGCTATCTCCAAAATGTAACATGCTGTAACATACACCTTTTTAACATGCTCTATCAGTTTTATTTCAATTTAATGGCAGATGTTCAGGTACTCTATGTACTGAAATAAGCAATGCAGAGAAAATAAAGGTGCAGAGAGTGTGCCCAGTCAGTATCTAGCCTAAGTAACCAGAACCCACTTCTGAAAGCCCATATTAGTTTAATCTGGACTGAAAGCAAAGCCCAATGTCCAATCATACAAAATGATTGCTTTTTCTCCACAAGACTGTGTGGAAACACATTATTGTCCAGTTAGCTGGCAAAGAATCATCACAGTACATCTTCAGTTACATGTCTAGCTGAGAAATCCAGCTATAAATAAATAAAACCTCTCCTAATTCAAACAAAAAGAGTTTACTTGCAGCATTAGGAAAAGCAAGGAAACAAGAAACAAGGGTAGCTATGCAGTGAAGCATATATATGCTCTTGTTAGTGATAACCTTTGTATTTCTGTTGGACATTGAAATCTTACTGAAACATGATGTCCCTTTTTTTAAAAAAAAAAAATTAAAAGGAAAAAGTATGATGAAGTGTTTATATTTTGACTGAGCATGAGTAAGTTTCTTCATCTAGTAATTTAGTTACTTTATCACCTAAAAAGCACTGGAGGCATTTCAAAGCCATTAACCTGTTCTTTATCTCTCTCCCTCAGTCTCAATTTATACTGAAGGAATTTATGCCAACTGGAATGGCTTTGAAAGGGAAGACTGACCAAGTATCACCTGATGGTTTCCTGTTCCAAACTGTGTTAATATTTTTGCATATTCTTCATGAAAATCAGCAAGAAATAGATATTTTGAAGTTCAGTATCCCAGTCTTAAAGAAACAAAAATCAAATTTTGTTTTTACTAAACAAGGAAATGTTAATCTGCCCAAATAGTATTCAAAAAAATAAATTATTTTGTTTCAAACATCTCCAACATATTTATCATATGCAAAAGGCTGCCCTTTTTATTTCTCCTTTGAGGCTGAAAATCATAAAAAGGGAGTATTAGAAAAACAACATCTTTTGAAAAGTTTAGCTCCATATAATTTTTATTCACTTTGAACAAATTATCTTTGCTCTACCTCCTTTATACCTACCTATATCTTACTCGATCAGCAGGTTTTAATAAAACAAAATTAAACCAGACAAGAGTTTCTTGCTTCCTTTTATCTCATGGCAAAAAGAAAGAAAAACCCTAAAACCTGTACCCTGAAGTACAGTTTATTTAAAGCTTCCTCTGTTCTCATTGATTCATTCTAGCATGGGGATAAATAGTGCTATACCTTAGGATGGGCTTTATCCATTTATAGATAAAACAAAATGCAACATACAACACTTCTGTTTCTGTTTTGCGGTTTTACTTCCTCCCTTCTTCAGTCCTTAGTAAAACCCATGCTCAGAAAATAATAAATAGATTGCTAAATAGTTTTGAGCAGGTCTTTCAGAAACCTCTTTCCTAGCTTCTCTTGCTACAAAAGGCCTTTCCAGTTTAGAGCCAGTTTATACCAGAAAATTTGGATTGCTTTGACCATGTTCCTTTAGTGTGAGAGCTGTTGAGAAGAGTATATGCCTGCGGAAAGGCATCACTGAATGGAAAGAATGCACTGAATAAAATTAGTCCAAACATCAGTGTGTTCAGCTAAAGCAGAAATCCTATCCTAGCCCTGAGATGCTGTTCAAGTTGAAACCAATACCATTAGCTATCACAGTATCAGCACTTTGTAGCAACTACCCTCTTTCACAGCTGTCAGTAGTGACAATAAATACAGAATGAGTTTTTAGGCAGTTGGGGGGAAGAATTAGCAATAGGTGGATCTGTAGAAGTTAAAGCTGTCCCAGGTCTAAAAAATAAAGAAATTATGAAAACTTGAAAAAGCCTTTACAGCATTTCAGAACTATTCCAGCAATGGCATATTTACTTAGGGGTAAGCTGATTGCTGTCTTCAATGTGCACTTTTCAATTCACATAAAGCTTATCACTCATGTTTTAAAGGAAGCCTGTACACTTGCATCAGCTCCCTTATGGGGCTCACCTCTTCATTTCTGCATCCATCGTTTCCAGTGCGATACTTATGGAAGCCATATCAGTCTCTAAGAAAAAAAATTAATGGCTGAGTGTTACAAGGTCTGTGTGGCAAACTATCTACACACTGTTGGATTTCCATGGCCTGGCTTCCTTTAGAACAGTGTTGTGCAGCATGAGGAAGGTCTGAGGATGCTCTGGTGCTTCTGTGGGCAGCATTGGTGTGGGACAGTGTCTTGGGGTGACTTTATGATGTGTATCCCCTATCATTGCTCTATGCCCAGACGTGATTCCTGTGCCTTTAAACTGAGCCCGAGAGAGGGGAGAAGACGAATAAAGGTCAGACGAAGTTTTCAAAGCAGTCTGTGCTTCAAAGTCACTACTCCTCTGTGTTCTTCTGCTGCGGGGAGAAGAGCAGAGGAAGCACCCTTCCTGCTTTTCAGACAGGTTTTTTTCTTTCGGCTCTGTTTCTTCAGAGACAGAGAGACGGAGAGTGTTTTTTCTGGGACTTTGGGTTTTTTTTTTCCTTCTTTTCTGGAATTGTTCAGAACATCAGAACACCAGACCCCCATGAGGGGACCTTCCCCCGGCCTGGAGGGGGCCCCCACGCCCACCCAGCTCTGAGGAGAAGGAGAGAGACCACACCCACAGAAGGACTTTAACATCTTAACAGGTTTCTCTCCACAGCGAGAGGCTTTCTTGTTTGGCATTATTATTCTTTTCCTGTGTGTTTGTTAAATAAATAGTGTTTATTTTCTCTTTCACATTCCTCCGAGGCATATTTCTTTCCCGAACCTCGTGGGGGAGGGGCAGCCATAACCTGCCTTCCTTTGAGGAGATGTTCCTTTTGGGCGTTTCCCTGAATTTGGCCCAAACTGGCACAGACAGGTAGAGCCTGTGCTCCCTGTCACAAGGGAAAACGGGAAGTGCTGCTGCATTTAGGCTCCAACGCTGCTCATTTTGGCAGTAAGGATTGTCTTCACCTGTGGAATCTCCTTCATTTGCATTGAGTCATTTATCTTCAATACAGTTTAGATAACCGTCTCAAACTATCGAAAGTAGGTGTAAATCTATGACTGTTGTGGCATAAGAATGATTGAAAATCATTTAATTATGCTGTTTGAAACAGTCTTCAGAGCAAAAGCCTCTTTGCAATCAGCACAGTAGAAATACCTTCCTCTGAAATTAGTATCCTTAAATGCAGTATATAAAAATAAGTGCCAAGCAACTATTAATATGCAATCTATTCTATCACTAAGCCTCTCAGAGCCTGTTCTGCTGAACCAGATAAATCAGGAATTTCTTAGGAGGAAAGACAAAGTCCATAAAACAGAGAGTGCTTGGTCTCTGGTTCTATCGATGTTCAGTAGCATCAGGTAGTTTTCATCCAGCATTTCAGTTTTCAGGCTGCAGCCTGAGAGTATGTCAGAAGTTGCTCTTTGGTTACAATCAATCCACTACTTCTAAGTTTTTCCCAGAACCAAACATTTAATCTGTACCCCAAAGTAAGAGTCTCATTTCGAAGGTAAAATAGAATCCTGCGTGATGGGGTTAGAGTACATTTGTCTACACATATCCACACCAGTCTGCAAAATAAATATTGTTTGACAGCTTCAGGCTTTTTTGTAGATAATATTGGCCTTTCAATTTTATCTTTTTATTTCTTTATGTTCCTGAAATTATCAATGACATACCAAAAGGCTGTTTCACTTCTTGTTAGTCAAAAAGCAACAAGAGAGTGTAATTAAGAATTGGTAGCTTGGATAATTTTCCTTTCAAGTAGGAGCAGCTTATATAAGTGAACTAATTTTCCCAGTATGGACTGCAGATGAGTGATAACCAAGCAAGGAGTTAGTTATAAAGGCAGGTAAGCAATGTTTCCATGCAAAGCTTAGTCAGTCTAAGATATCACTGCCACGAAACCAGAGGTCTCCCCTTCTCCACATGTATTTTAGCTCCATTTTACAGTTCCACTCCTCCTTTTCACAAGTTCCAGCACTCAGTAAAGCTTTCCTGAAGCTCATTCAATTCACAGTGCAGAAAAAAACCCTTCATTTTCGTTTCTCTGTTTTTTTCTGTACCGTCCTTTTGCAAGGTAATTGAGTTGAATTAACTCACAGTGAAGCCCAAAATTGATGCAAAGTATGCAGCAGCAGCAGCATGTGGTCAGGAGGGGGAAGGAAAGGTGAGGAAAGAGAGTGGAATGCCATAGTCATACACTGGCTGGGATGAGCAGAGGAATCTACTCACCCTGCCCCAGGCAACCTTCTTCTTAAAGATATGTAGAAGCCATGTAAGGCCTACAAAATGGAAACTGAATACTGCTTCTTACCAAAACCTCCATTGCATTATCCCAAAAGGAGGGAGAAAAGGCTAGATTAAACTGAGAGGGTAAAAAATTCAGTGGTTCAGACTCCTCCTTAGAACAATTTTACACAGGTGAGCAGAATAAGGAGAGGATCATTTTTGCCCTCTGATTCAAAGTGAGCTGAATAATACAAAGAATGTGATATGATGTACTAGATCATTGTAGAATGCAATGTCATATGATGTCACCAAATATAAATCAGCACCGAGGGGTTTCATCTCAATTTGTACCCCAGCAAGATTCAATTTCCCAGCAGTTAATGAACAGATAATTGCCGTGTTGGGAACAATTTAAATAACTTTAAATATTTCAGCTTATGTTCTCCTACCAGAAAAAAAATCACACAGGTAGGACAACAGAATTTTTGTTTATCTTAAAAGGCCTTGTTCAAAAAAAGAAAAATAAGTAAATGTATATCTTAGTTGTAGTGAGTTTATTCTTAAAAGTTGTACAAAAATATATTTGTTTTGTGAAATGTAGCTCTTGGTTCTTAAAACCTATTGAAAAAAACATTGTTTGTCCAACACAAGGTTGCCTCATTTAGTGCCTTATTTGCAATATCAGGCTTAAATTAGGCTTGTTTATGTTCTTTAATTTTGTACAGTCTGTGAAGCAGTGAATAATAGTTTGTTGACACTGAATTTCCATACAAATATGAAAAACACCAAAGTGTGCTCAAGTAACTGTTATAGAGCATATGGTGTTTGAACTATTCTTCTCCTGTGCCAGGAGCTCACCACATTCACACCGCTGTATGAATGTACGTTTTTAGTACCAGTTAATGGAGACATATCCACCTTTAAGGTAAAGGAGCTCTGCATTCCTATTTAATTTGCTCCTGAAACTCCAGGGAGTGGGAAGGGGGAGTTTCTTAGTTCTGCTTGTCCTAACCAGGAAAAGAGTGTGTGCTCCTATTGAAGTACTCAAGCCTAATCCAAACACTGGCTCTTCCCCCCTGAATCCTGAGAAAATACTGCTGTCTCCCATAGGTACCACTATCATTGGAACACACCTCTTCAACAGAGCATGTGAGCCGTGGGCTTACTAGGACCCTGCTGAACTCTCTCATGTTTTCGACACTTAGGTGCCACATAGGTACACACACCATAAGCCTACAGTAGCTGGGCTGGGTCCTGGAACAAATAGTGCCAGATTGTGAGAAAGTGATGAGGAAGAAAAAAAGAAAATAGCCAAGGAGAGCTCATTTGACTTCCCTGCCCTTCTGCACACATGAGTATTGTTGCAACTCTGTAAGACGAAAAAATGGGGAATACTTTCCCACCTACTATTACTTTTTTCTCTAATCTGCCTTACAAAAACAAAAAGTTGAAAGTCTAGTTTCCAAGGGCATTTAATCAAAGACATCAAGATGTATTAGTTTGAATTAGTTAGAGGACTAAATCTGAAGTATTTAGAGAACATTAAACAATCATGTGGGCAGCCTCAGAAATACAGTGGCAGTATTTCACTTAGTTCACTTCAAAAGATGCTCACATGAGGATTCAATGCACTTTAACTAATACACTTTAAATTTAGACCTCAAATAAATTTGATTACCAGGTAGACAAGTTCTTAATAGGCCATAAAATCCTTTAAACCCTCTTTTTTCTGAATTCATTGTGGTATTGCACAAAAGGTGACAACGGGCCTTGGGAGCATGGTTGCATAGTCTAAGGAATTTTCTACTGGACAAAACTGAGTGGGTTGCCCTCAGCATATTCAGGATTGATGGGGTCAGTGCAAAACATCTTGCTACCCAGGCTCCCACAGATACCTGTTGCTGTGAGCAGGTAGTGATACCTCACCACTGCACATTCACACTCTTGTGTGAAAGGCACATGGCTGTGTCCTGCTGTCCTCAGCTAGTCTGATGTTGTTCCTGAAGACCTTTCTCTCTGGGACCCCCTCGGTGCTGTTTCACACCTCCACTGCCCTTGGACACCCACAGATCCTCCTGCAGCCTTTAGCCCTGTAACATTCATATCTGCTTCCCTCTTCCTCTCCTCTGACCCACCAGTGTTGCTCCAGTGTGTGCTGCTGCTCAGAGGAATCTATTTCCTCAGGCCCTCAAACACTTATTTGATAGACAAGTATTTAATGTACATTATGAAGTGTTGAAATAAATGGCAAACGACAGATAAAATGTTGAAAATAACATGCTACTTCAACACTTTATGCTTCATCAGCTTTTTATTTCAGCACTTTACACTCAAAGTGTGAATATGATAAGGTTTATCAAGGGCATTTATCTTTGAGTTATGTTAGCATGGAGGATTGTGATATAAAACATCCATGTTACTTGCAGTTACAACATGCTGAATATTCAATGCACAATTTGAAAAATTTGTTAAACCCTGTTTACTTTCATGGTCTTTTTTTAACCAAGGATGCATTGTGAGCGTTTGTGAGTCAGCCAGAAACCAAAGGTCCTTCCCTCTCCTAAAATAAATAGCAATACAAACTGATTGACTTCAGAAGTCTTGGTGACTGCTAAGTATGAAATTTTTTTATGCAGAAAAGCTGAAAGGTAGAAAAGCTGAAAGAAGAACCAAAGTCCATTTCAAAGTATGACAGCTGAAGTAGATCTTTTCAGCACACTATTTAGCCAGTGCAAAACTTTTCTTGTGAATTGTTAATTAGTAGTATCAGACAAAATTCTGTGTTCCACCACCCCAGGCATCAAGGCTGCAGAAGATTCAAACACTTTACCAAATAAAATGCCATAAAAACATCCATTTTTTAATATTTTCTATAACCTGTTTGTCACTTATTCCTCATGATTTATAAATATCACAAGAATACGGTCCTTAGAGAATGCACTATGTTTGTTGTTTATATATATTATTAGTGTATATATATAATAATAAACCATTATTACTTTTATACACTTAGTCCAATGTACAGAGCCATCTGAATCATCTGTTTTTATTAAAATTCCTAGAAGTGCATAAATATAATTTCTACCTGGCAGTGCATTAGAAGATGCAATAATCTCTGACAGGAATCAATACTGTTACTGAAAAAACCTTTACTTGCTCACAAGGAAGTTTCTTTAGAAATTCTACATAAAAGTGAATTGTTTCCCCCAACACAATTACACCTGTCCCTCTCTTTCAGTGCCTAGTAGGAAAAACTTTGATCATACCTTCAGAATGGTGCAGGAAGACAGAGGATGTGGTAGAAGTGGCCCAAGGAAATAAAGAATTTGAAAGTACTGTGAGTTTCCTCTGGGACAATTTTATTTGCCTAAGAAAACAAATACATGAAAACTGCTTTTTCTAAAAGGTCCTGCTTGATTTAACACTTACATTTATTTGACCATAATGCCACTAATTTTTTTGGCATAGCTGAACTAATTTGTGAGCTTTTCAAATATTTTAAATGTCTGTTTGCACCAATATGCTTGCTTTCAGATACAAAATCTTTCTTTTTTAAAAAAAACCTGCTGTGCTCCTTAGTGTTGAACAACAGCGACGTGTTCCAGGGATCATGTTTTCAGAGTGCATTGTCAACGGTACTGTAATAATTTTGTGCATCTCAACCATCTTCCTACTTATTGATATAATCATATAACACAAATGAGCTTATCTGCATGAGGTGATTCAAGTTCCCACAGTGCTGGGTAGACACTACATTTTGCTGAGTTCTGCATAACATCTGTCAGCAGACACAAAGCTTTACAAGTTGCTGTGAGCAGTGGGAGCTCAGACATATATCCATGGGGAAAGAAAAGGAAAAGAGATAAGAATATTGTTTTTTTCAGAATATGTCAAGTTTGTAGGCTTTAGATTAAAAGCAGATTACAGGATGTGGAGTAAGTGTGATGTTATGGAAAAACTACACATTAAAAAGAGGGCTAGGGTGGTTGAAACTGTGCTGGTAATGGGATGAAAAGTCCCTGTGAGCTTGATTTTCAGCTGGTCTCCAAGAAGACTTTCAATATACACTTGTTTATCAGGTCTGTACTACTGAAATAAAACAATTTGAACCTGAATGTGCTTTAAAGGGTTTTGGACAGATATCATTTGAAACAAATTTAAAAAAAAACCCTTCCATCAATATATAAATATTTGCAAATCATTTTCCCAAAAAAAAAACAACCCTGATTTTTCAAACACAGTATCTGAGCAGAGAATATCACCCAGCTGTATAAACAGATAGTTTAGTACGCTGCAGCAAACATAAATATATATTTTTAAGACCTAAGGTATAATGTAACTTCTGTGGAACCATATGGGTAATCACTTCATACATCAGCTTGTGATATGCTTCTTATCCTTAAAAGTTTAAAAGGGCAAACTTTTCCATGCAAAGGCTTTAATTTGAGATTCTGTGTTTCTTCTGCAATCACCTTGAGAACAGCAAGGGAATTGCAGTCTCTAGATTACTTTTAATTGCTTATCAGCTATTTTAGAGGAAATACATGCAATAACTCCGGCTTTGGTCTTGTCAGAAGGAAAAAATTACTAATTATGTATTATATAAATTGTACTGGACCTGGATAGAGTTAATTTTCTTCAGAAGCAGTTAATGTGGGGCTTAGTTTTAGAGTTTTGACTGAAATAATTCTGATAGAATACAAACTTCCAGGCTTCTGCTGATCAGTGCTTGCACAGTGTCAGGTTCTCACCGTGTCCCCAGGTGAATAGGCTGGAATGCTCTGCAATAGGCTGGGAGAGGAGACAACTGAACAGATCACCCAAACTCATCGAAGGGATGCTGCATATCATGTAACTCCAGGCTCAGCAATCAAAGAGGAAGCAGGAGGGCTTAGGAGGCTTACCCACGTTTTTCTCAGGAACTGGATGGGCATAAGTCAACTCATGGGAGGTGGTGAGTGGTTGACTTTACATAACTTGGTTTGTTTTCTTCTGTCTTCTCCCACTTATTCTTCATTTATTTTTTATTACTATTACTATTACTAGTAGCAGTAGTAGTAATAATGATTAATAATAATAATAATAGTTTATATTGTTGTTGTTGTCTTGACTCCCCAAGTATTCTTGCTTTTGTTTTCCATTTCCTCTTCCCCACACTGGGAGAGGGGGCAGGGGGGAGGGAGAGCACAATCAGCTCTGTGGTGTTTAGCTGCCTGCTGGGGTGAACCAACAGCTTATACAGAGAGAGACATAAATATACTAAGTTTTCATTAAGGTTCATGTATTTTCTCACAGACACCTGATTAAGAGCATATCCTCAGAATTCAGCTTCCTAGTCCATCTTTCAATCCCTCTGAATCATCCAAAGAAATGTTTTTGTGTCTGTGCAGCAGATTAGTGAAATGTTCCATGTTAAAAAATGGTTTTTTCCTACCTTCTCCCCAAAAAATCTGGCACTGGCACAACACAAGGGGTCAGTAACTCCAAGACAGTACCAGGGGTCTGGAATAAAGTGAAGTGGGTATGCAATAAGCAAATTTCATTGCAAGGAACAAAAACTTTACTTATCCTATAAGTGCCTTTTGTGCTTTCTCTCCTGTGCAGCCGTACATAAGCATCTGAAATGGATCAACCCCTCATCACGTCAAGCTCTCTACAAACACATATCTCCAAAACTATTTTAGCCTTATCAGACATTCCAGTCCAAAACCTGGAGAGGAAAGCAGAAAACATAGAAGACAAGTGATTCCAGTCATAGGGGTGGGTGACTAATAGAGCTGGGATAGAAGTTCAATTAGCCTGGAGACACCTTGTCCAATCAACTACCATGAACTACTAAGAGACCTTCCCTTTCTTTAACTCCCAGAGCACATTTTTACTGGCATTCAACATCACAAAAGACTGAAGGTCAAGTAACCTCTTCAGGTCAGGAAGCTTCGTATGAAAGACAGAGAGCATAATGTTCTTGTCAGCAATCTCAGACTTTTATACTCTGGTGGTTTAGGATATGGGGTTTTTTTTAATCGTTATTTATTTATTTATTGCATTTCTTTTTTACATCAGAAATATTTGGGAAAAAAATCAAGTAAAATCATGTTTTCTTCATCATTATTTCATGAGATTGTTTTGCATGAAGGGCTATTTAACTTTTTGAGTTAACCAGTAAAGAAGAGCAGGCTTTAAAACATTGAAAAATATATTTTTAGGTGTACTAATGATTGTTATATAAAACATTTGTAATTAAGGATTCTTTGAACAGAATATTTAAGAAAAACCTGCTGTTAATAGCATAAACTATGTCGTTTATTCATTGCACATCTAAAGCAAAAGGTGCCATACTACTGTTGGAAGCAGTGATGACTTGTTTGGAAAACTAAAAATGCTTTCTTTCAGAAAGCTTCTAGTCTTTCTAAATTTGTGCAGTGACAAAAGAATATGAAAAGTTTGCAATGAATACTTTGTCATCAACAAAAAGAGTTTAGACACATTGAATTAAAGCTCAGGCTTCTCTGAGTCTTGAGCTCCATATTTGGCAGACCATTTTTCTTCTCAGAAAAATGTATACTGACAGGGAATGAAAGTCACATGTACATGATGTGCCAAAAAATTTTGCATCCAAAATACTTTCTCTGTTGTCTTGTAACTTGACTTTTGTCCTTTCTGTTTAGAACTGCTTCATGGGGCAGAGCTAGAAAAAGGGAATTTGCGCAATCAAATAGAAAAAATGCTGGGCAATCAGAGCAGACTTGTTGTGAAGCCATGCATCACACTTAAATGATTCTGAATAAATCATCTGTAAAATTACACCTGTTTATTTACAGACAGTGTGCAACAAAAGGAATTAAAAAAAATTTCAAGTTCTGGGACTGCTTGACCAAATTTTTGCACAAAGCAACCAGCATGTTTAAAACAAGCTTGCACATTCAATAATAGGGCCTTAAAGGGTTGTTCTGCAATATTGTGGTTAAGGGAGTATGTCAGTCAAGAGTTACACACATGCAGATTTGAAATAAAATTAATTGGTTGCAAGACTGCTCTTGATATTTGCATTTGCTCCCATTGAGGTCCTGGAGATCTGCAGCAGTGTATCAAGACTCTTATCAGCTGTCCTTAGCTGGTTTTCAATGTTCTCCATACATAGTGGATTTGAGTTTAGCTTGGTTATGTTGTAGGGCAAGTATTACACATTTTCCAGAATGTATGTAGCAAGTTTCAAAGTAGTATTTTGTAATTTTAAATAACATGTGAGTTTGGATGAGGGGAAAGTGTTCATTTCCAGTCCTGCAAAAAAGTCCTGTTTCTTTCTAGTAAGTGAGTGAGAAGACTGAAATATCATTAGAAGATGATGGTCCAAAATGGCATATCTCCATGCACAGTCTTTGACAGAAAGAATGTGGTAGGTTTTTTAAGTTGCATTTCTAAATTTGCACAGGCAGGTTGTGCTGGTTTTGGCTAGGATAGAGTTAACATTCCTCACAGAAGCTTGAATGGGGCTATGTTTTGGATTTGTGTTGAGAACAGTGATGCTTTTCTTATCGGTGAGCAGGGCTTGCACAGCAAGGCCTTTTCTGCACCTCACCCCACTGCCGAGGAGGCTGGAGGTGCACAAGGAGATAGGAGGGGACACAGCTGGGACAGCTGACTCCAACTGACCAGACAGATATTCCAGACATTTTGGTGTCATACTCAGCACATGGAGGTGAGGGAAGAAGTAAGAAGGGGGGACATTCAGAGTGATGACATTGGTACTGTCTCATGGTTTAACTCCAGACCAGAAACCAAGTCCCACGCCTCTTTTCACTCACTCCTCCAATAGCAGGATCACGGAGAGAATTGGAAGGTTAAAAGCTAGAAAAATAATGGGTTGTGATAAAAACAGTTTAATAGGACAAGTAAAAGCCAAATGCAAAAATAAAGCAAAAGAAGGAATTAATTCACTGCTTCCCATGGGCAGGCAGGTTTTCAGCCATTTCCAGGACAGCAGGGCTCTGACACACATAACAGTTACTTGGGAAGACAAACACCATCACTCAAAACATCACCCCCTTCCTCCTTCTTCCCCCCACTTTATGTACTGAGCATGATGTCATACGGTCTGAAATATCTCTTTGGTCAGCTGGGGTCACCTGTCCTAGCTGTGTAGCCTCCCAGCTTCTCACCCACCCCCCGTCTCCTTGCCAGCATAGCAGTAAAAAAAAGCAGAAAAGGCCTTGGCTCCGTATAAGCCCTGCTCAGCAATAACAAAAACATCTCTTTATTATCAACCCTGTGTTCAGCACAAATGCAAAACATAGCCCCATACCAGCTACTGTGTAGAAAATTAACTCCACCCCAGCCAAAACCAGTACATCTTCCCAAGTCACCATTATCCATAATGGAGCCTGGCTTTCCTGGGGGTGGTTGAACACCTGCCTGACTCTGGGAAGCAGTGAATTAATTCCTTGTTTTGCTCTGCTTGCATGCATGGCTTTTGCTTTACCTATCAAACTGTCCTTATTTCAACCCATGAATTTTCTCTGTCTTCTTCCAGTTCTCTCCCCAGTCCTGCTGGTAGGAGAGTGAATGAGCAGCTGCGTGGGACTGAGCTGCTGACTGGAGTTAAACCACAAGTCAGGGATGTGTTCTGAAATTAGTATTTCACCCCTAGTTGTTACGAGGGGTGGTTTACATTATTGAATGCCTGGCAGCTGAAGCAAGACTTAAACTGATAATATATATCAGTTCACCCAGGACAACCAGATTCTGTGGATCCTTTCTGAACAGTGATGGGGCAGATTGAGGGGGAAAAAAAGCATTTAGCAATGCTTAGAAAAGGACTTAGTCAACATTTGGCTATTTTAAACTTTTCTTATACTAATAATTTCAGATGTCTTGGTAGTTATTAGGCTCACATAAATCAGAAAAGACTGAGATGGTAAGTAGGACCAAAAATAGTGAAGAGATGATCAGATACAAGTTTTCTTACAGTTCAGGAACCAATTTTCTTACAGTTCAGGAACCAATTTTCTCACAAAAAAAAAGGTCAAGGTAGCAGAATGTCCTAAGACAATTCTGTGTGAGGAGAGAGAGAAGTGAAACCATTCACTTCAGAGGATAAATATTGAAACTTAGAAGGTTGAGAAGAAAAGCAGTTAACAGATGCTGATATACCTGAGGGACTAACACTTTTGCAGGACATCTACTAAATTACCTGCTATGCCATACACTGACATAAGGAATGGGAGAAGAACACTGTTGCATGTGAAACACTCTGCCCCAAACTTCACCATGCTCTTTAGGCCCAGCTACGTAGGTTTCCCCTGCAACATCTATAAAATACACATATTCAGGAAAGAAATTAGTACATGGTCCTTTCTTTGGTTTTGTTGTTTTTTTTTTTCCTTTTTCCCCAGTTCTGTATGTAAGCCTTTTCCAGAAAAGAGAATATATCAAAAAGCACAAGTCTAAAAAGGCCTATATTTTATGTAGATATATAACAACATATGAACAGAAGTGCAGGGCTGGTGAAAATGAGAAGGCATTTTCTTTTTATTTCATATCTACAGTAAATTGTTTATATTGCAAGCCCATCCCCATGGATTGAAGCAGCATTTTTCTGTATTTTAAAACCAGCAAACATCAGAACTAGGGTAAAGAACCCTGCAATGATACATGATATCCTAATCCAGCTGGTACACAACAAGTGTCTTTGCAAATTCCCCTATATGAGATTCATGAGAAGGAGAGGTTCTGTGTTTTCACTGTTTAAAACCGACTCGATGTGGGGGGGCGGGGAAGGGCTCCACTTGCCAAATTGCATTCCACTAGAAGCATAAAAAAAGATAATGAAGTTAATTCAAATACAGTAGCTCTCTGATACTGCATGTCTGAAGAAGGAAAAGATCCCAAAAGGTACTATTCCCTTCCATTTGTGTTGAGAAGTTAAATCATTTATTCAGAGAATGAGGTTATCCACTGGTTTTGTCCATTTCTCATGTTTTCATCACAGAATATCTTTTCAGACAAGAGAGGCTGTCTAGGTCACTCCTGCACAAGCCACCTTCCTTTATAAATTGCTGACTTAATATCAGTTAACAGACAGTTGAGAACTAGGCAGTTTGGTGAATTTCCATGATTTAGTACAGCCTAATTATTAGTTATACTTTTTCAATATATCCACTGGGTTTCCTTGGCTTCATATAGAATTTTCCTTTTATCTTCTTAATATAAAATCTTTTCTCTTTTTATTCACATTGTCTCACTTAACACTAATCTTTTCAAATTTCACTTTAAAAGTGTACAAGGCCAGGTTGGATGGGGCTCTGAGGAACTTCTGATGGAAGTTGTCCTTCTCCATTGGGGGGTTGGAACTAGATGATCTTTAAGGTCCCTTCCAATCCAAAGTATTCTATGATTCTGTGAGTGCTCAACATCTTTCCAATTGTTCTAATGCCAAATGCCTCAGTGAATTCTCTCACGTAAAATAACTGCTTCTGGCCCATAGAGTAATGGTGCCTAGCAGTGCACAGATCTGGTATTTTTGCACCTCAAGAGTTAAAGTTTTTATCCGCTTGTAGTTTCCTCAGGTCCTGTGAAGAACAACTTTTATTCTCATTCCGAAGGAAACCTCAGCAGTGGTCAAGGTTCCTCTGTGCACACAGGATTCTTGCATATTCTTTGACTTCACAGATGCCACATTTCACTTGTCCTTTCTACTTCTTTTTCATGTTGCAGCCACTTCATCATCTTGGCATTTATTATGAGTCAAAGTTGACCAAACCAATCTTCCAAGGTTAATTATTAATTTGATTCATTAATAATTCAAGCATTTTTTTCAGCTATGTGATGTCATCTGTGTTAGTTAAGGACCTTAACTTTAGATTATCTCAAGTCATGCCCTCTACCTCATTTTTCATTCTTACTGTCTAGTTTAAGAATATGTAGAAAAGCTGTAGTGATTCTATGCTTCCTTATATCAAGCTTTGGACTTGTTAAAGTTTTCATTTTTTTACAATGCTGCAGGAGTCTTCAAACACAACTTTCATACTTGCAATTATATTATCTGAATGCCATGTGACTTTGCAAATTTCCACATTGTTTCCAACCAAGCTGAAACAAAAGTCAGTGAAAAGGGCTAACATCATTTTTGGCTTCTTGCTTTCTTCAGCAGCCAAAAGAGCATGCATACCCAGTCAGTGCAGTTTCAGTCTAGTTTGAAGTTGCCCTAGCTGTCCTCCCCCTTTACTCTTTAAAACGGCTTCTATCTGCAAATTATTGTGCTCACCATGACTTTCCTGATTTGCATCTCAGCAGAATCTTTTTACCAAATCAGTTCAACTATTAATGGTAGTCATTTCTTTCATATTTCTTCTTCAACTCATACATAATGCCACGAAAACTGACTGTGGAGCCAAAATGCTCCTAACATTTTCTTTAGCATCAAATTTTTCTTTAGCCACTGTGGTTATTCTCAGCTTAACCATTTTGTACATCATTTCAGTTTTTCGTTATTCACAAAATCATAGAATGGGTCAGGTTGGAAGGGACCAGAGTGGTTCACCTGATCCAACCTCCCTGCTCAAGCAGGGTCACTCAAGAGCACACAGCACAGGATTGCATCCACACAGTTCTAGAGTATTTCCAGTGAGGGAGACTCCACAACTTCTCTGGGAAATCTGTACCAGTGCTCGGTCACTGCACAGTAAAGAGGTTTTTCCTCATATTCAGGTGGAACTTCATGAGCGTCCGTTTCTGCCTAAGCATCCATTGCCTCTTTTCCTATTGCTTGGCACCACCAAGAAGAACCTGGATCCATCCTCTTGATACTCTCCCTTCACATATTTATATACCCTCTCAGCTGTCTTTTCTCAAGCCTGAAAAGGCCCAAGTCTCCCAACATTTCCTCATAAGAGAGATGTTCCAGTCCCTTAATCACCTTTGTCTGTGTGATCCTTGAATATCAACCAACTCTCTGGGACTCCTCTTAATGTACAGGCACTTTATAGAAGTATTTAATTGTGTCAATAACCCAGTGGAGGTTCATATGGATGCCCCATAGTCCTGTCTCGTGGTTATGTCTTTGGGTGCTTCTTCTTGCTCAAGGTCTCCCTTTGCTATAGGTCTCCCCTTCCCACACCTTCTCTCTTCTGAGACTGGCCCTGTCCCCATTCCCCTTCAAATCTAGTTTAAAGTTCTAGATTCCTGATCTCTTTAAATTGAGTTTTCTTTCTTTTTACCAGTCTCATTTTAGAAATTACTTCATTCCTTACAATGATGTCATCATACATGCAGCTTTTCCCAGAACTATGATTTCTTTCTGTATCTTAATCTTTGTAAAGCTTATCCAGCTATTTCTGTCCTTAGATCTTCTAATAACTTTTTTTCCTGTATTTAGTTTTGCTTCCCCGAATATTTCTTGTCCAGTCTATAATGAGATTTCTTCATCAACACAAATTAACGGACTGAAAAGTGTCTAAACGACACCTTGAATGCCTTTCTCATAGAACTTTCCTTTCATCAAAATTGAATTTGGTTTCAACTACAACCAATTTTGGAATGTCAGAGTTGGGGAATTTTTTCACTTAACCCTCTTTCCCACAGGGCTTTCATGAACAATGTCATTTTCTATTCTCCTATTTTTAACAGCCAATGCCTTTACTAATAATAAAGTGCCCTCTCTTCCTTTTAGTGTGTGTAAATGGTGAATTCCTTCTGATGTCTTTATGAGAAATCCACCTGCAGCCTGTAATCAAACTGTGCATCTCAAGGCAATTCTGAACTTTGCCCTTGACAATATGAGAGAAAGAAATGACTGAGCGGGGATGCAGTAATGTTACCAAGATTTACCTTGGTTTTAGTATTTTTGTCAAGCAACTGAATAACCTCCTTTTTTAAAAAAGTAACAGCCCCTTTCGAGAATTTTCAACTACCTGCACTGACAAATGTTCATCTCTTCTGTTAAAATAATATCCTAATAATCCATAAGGAACACTTGAAATAATAAGTTACCAATTTGCAAGAATTGCTTTTGTAATATGATGAATTTCACCATTCAAATAATTGTGGTTTTTAAATAATTAGCCCTCAGAGTCACTATTTAAAAGTAAACTATGTCTATTGTTCTTGAATTTCTGATCAGTTTTGTCTCACATAATGGGTGGTTTGCTATCAGATGTTTGGCAGACTACAATGCAAATTAAGTTTTTTAGTCTATGGAAATATCCGTTAACCATACACATTTCCAAACTTCAAAATGCATGCTTGAAAATTACAGTTGATTAGACTATTTGTTGTGAATCGCAGAACAAAAGCTGAAAATCCTGCTCTGCTTTTCATTTATTATATCAAACAATGATGCAATTCCACCATTGTATAGCATAAAAGGTGTGTTCATGTTTGAAGAACACAGTGTCCATAAGGTTTAATCTGCAGTCTTATGTTCAGAGAGGTTTGTAAATCGATTCTTCACTAGATGCTGTAACTCTTGTCGATTGAAGATAAATGGCTGAATTCCAAGAGAATACAACACAAAGAAAACCATTAGCCCTGACAATTCATAAACAAAGTAAAGAATATTATTCTCTCCTTGTTCTTGTAAAATACTACCCAGGTTTCAAACAATAAAAAGGAAGCTCACTTAAATCATTGCAATTCTTTAGTCAAAATGAGGTTTTTTATGAACAAATGTACCAAAAGAAAAAAGGTTTGTTTCTTTGTAAGAAGTAAAAAGAGGGAGAAGTGGCAAGAGAAAACTTTTTCGTAATCCCAACAGCTATGTTAATAGCTATAGCTTTGTTTTCAGCCTTTTTTCTTTTATTATCTCATTCTTGCTGACCTATTTCTTCTCTGGAAAAAGAGTGTCTGAAACACATTGAATGCTTCTAGGTCAGAGGTTCCCAGCGTCTGTGCACCATGGTGACAGTCTCAGGAGATTTTCAACCAGTAAGAGTTTTCACAGATGTCTCATGAAAACCTCCGGGTTACCGGAGGCTAGAAAGGTTTGGGCTTGGGGTGGGGTTTATTTTGCACTATGTGCATTTGTCTTCAGCCTTTGTGAATTTGCGATTCCCTGGATCACTTGGCTGCCTAGTCCCAGAAATTAAAATATATTTTACTTTTCTTTCTGTGACATTAAAAATGCATTGCAATGAATAATATAGTAGGGCTGTGTATAAAACTAAAGCTTCTGCATTCCTTTTAAATGTTTGTTCTTTAACAGAGATTCTCTGAGGGAACCTTATTGAAAGGATGAACAGTAATTTAATTTTTTATCATAAGCATTAGTGGAAAATAAAGGACAAAAGTACTTTGCAGGGCTGAAGAAAGGGAAAAGATATTTATCATGGGAAAATACAGCATCCACGCTGAATCTCTGGCAGTGCACATTCTTTTTCTGTTCAAAGAGTGGCAATAAGGAGATTAATATTTAGAGTCTAGAAACATTTCCTATTTATGTCGTAAGCAGCAAGTACTAAAGTAACTTATCATGAAAGTGTGCTTTAAAAAAGTGTATAGTCAATGGATAAAAGCAAAGCTTTTGTGAGAAATCATTTTTAAATTTTGAAAAGAAATTCAGTAACTACTGGTTTTCCCCAAAAATATTCTGGAGGAATGTTAAAAGTAATAGCAAGTCAAATCATCAACTTGTACATATCAGTATTTCTGATACAAGGAAGACCTGCATTTTTGGAAGACATCTAATGAAAACTGTTCCAAGAATTCACCAAATGTTCACAGATTTGAAATATCATGCCACATCATTGCAATTTCATGCAGAAAATTTAAATGCTGTAAGATGTAGTAATTATTGAAATTAAGACGTATAGAATGCTTCAGATCAGGTACCATTTGTGGTGTTCTTATTCACTCACGCACAAATTTTTCTGATATCAGTCTGAACTCCTACATAACAAGGAATAGGTCTTTGTAAACTGCCAAATGGCAGGAAAAAAGATAAAGGCAGTAATGTTCTTCCCCCTTCCCAAAGAAAATATCAGCTGATAAATTGAAGTATAAAATTACAGAATCGAAATATTAAGTATTTCATTTTCTCTGCAGATACCACATGAATTGACATCCTTTATAAAAGCCAACAGACAGCTTGGTTTCAGTAGATCAAAAGGATTTATTGAGGTACACACTCCCATTCCATTTCTGCATGACAAGTGCTATTCAGATTTGCAATATTTTGCATAAAATGTAGATAAGCTTTTTCTTCAGGACAGTCGCAGACCAAGACCAAAGATGTTTTGAAACTTTGCTGAGCTATGCAGAGTATCCACCAACAATATTGTATACAGAAAATTGTGAATAATATACTGGAGTTTCCAGAGTACTCCTTTAAAAATCCCATCTGTTAATAGTGAATTAATAGTAACTGTTGTGTATCAGTTTCTACCAGTTGTAGTAGCCACACATCTCTTTCTTTCTCTGTGTCTCTCTCTTTGTCTTTTTCTCTCACACAACATGCAGAGACATGGATAAGAGAAAAATAATTTTCCTGTTACAAATTAAAATAATTGTTTTGCCTGCCACTGTATCTAAAAAACATGACTAATCTCTAGCAATTTGCCAAAACTTGATAATGCTAAAATAATATCTTTCACATGCTGTCCTGAGACTAAGAAGGGAACTGAATGCCCGAAGAAATCTTTCATGCAGAGGCCTTGACACAAGAATACTACCTCAGAACAAGAATATCTCATATGATGGGAATTCCTTTGTGAACTGCTTCCAAAACCCAAGTTGATCCATATAGAAAATGCCATTTTCAAGCTGAATGTGCTGTTACAAAGTGTTAATCTTTTTATTTTTGTCCTTGGTATTATTCTAAGGACAATTACCTCATTGTTTGAGGAGAAATGGTATAGTGAAAGTTGTATAATATTCAAAGGCAGAAAGCATCAATATTTAGTTCATGCCTTTTGTCACTCTTCTCGCAGCAAATCACATATAGTAGCAAGGGTGTAAAAAATGACAACGGCATTACCAAACTTGCAGCATTCTGCACTTCAGTTTGCCAGGTCTGCACCAGCTGCAGGTTAAAAACAGCATGACTACGTCAGTCATGGAAAGTGCTTTGCTATCAAGGCCACCCAGTCCACTCCACAATATGGGGGTGTCTCTCAGCCACATGCAAAGGGATGGGAGATTGGTAGGACAGACCTAGATATGCATAAGTAGGAGTGAATTCAGACTTAAGAACACCAAAGCTTTCTACAGAGCACATGTGAGTTATATTACTGACATTTTTTGTGCAGCTTCCTGATATTTTGAAGGTCATCAGCTTGCAGTTTAGACTATTAAAACCTTGGTTTGAGAGGCAGTGGGAAGACAAGGATTCACTACTTCTCTTTCTCAGAAAAAAGGCTGTGCCCAAAATAGAGGATTTGGTTTTAAACATGTTTTCCCATGCAGTCTAATTTAACCACTGAGTCAAAGGTTAATACAGAAAGGTTTTGATCCTGAAACCACTGGATCCAAACCACTGTGGTTGCCTATGCCCTCTGCACACATACCTGTGTTCTTTTTATGTATATATATGCATGTATTCATGAGTTTTATGGGTACAAGACAAAATAGTCAAAAGTACAGTGTATATTCTACTGATTATGTTTAATACTATGAGACTAAGTGGAACAGCAGAAGTAGGAAATCTCGTGAAAAACTTCTTTTCGTGCCATAGAACTGAACAAGTATTCTGGAAAGAAGAAGCTCAAGAAAAGAAACAGTTTTACAGTTTTTATTCTTTCTTAAGAAAAAACATGAAATAAATTTGGGAAATGAAAGTACAGGTCACAGGAAGAACAGGTGAGGAGCAAAGAGACAGATGGAATAGTTGCATAGAGAAATTTCAGGTAAGGCTATTTTGTGAAAGCACTTGAAAGCACTTTGGAAAATAACAATGGTCTCCAAGGATTCCTGATGGAGAAGTCTTATATTCGGTAATTTGCACTGAAAGGTCTCAAATACAAGCAGCATCTTGAAATGTCACCTTTTCTCATCTCTAATCTCTCCTGTGGATGCCCAGCTAAGAACCTGGGGATCTCACAGCAACCAAGCTGTTAAACTTTTTGCACATGAAAGAGTATAAACCTTGTCACCTTGAACAGGATTTCCCTCATGGGCATCCAGTATCCTGTGGTTTGGAGTCAGGACTCTTCTGTTATTGCCACCCAAAATCTGAAACGCAAGGGTTAAAATTCTGTAATGAAGGGAAAGTAAGTACCTCCACAAGGGTGTGGAGCACTGGCAGGTAGTGTTGTTTTACAGGTTCAGAACTTGCACAGTGTCTCACCTCTGACACTGTCACTTCAGGTAAGCAGCCTGACTTGCCTGCCATTTCTGCTTTGTCGTCTCTAAATGAGGAATTATCACACTTTGGTGCCAAAGAGTTTTTAGGGTGTGCAATCAATGCATACACACAGTTTTGAGGATACTAAATTTTTACTAGTTTTTGCAGATACTAATATTGATATTTTGATACTCCAAGCTGTGGTTTTATTTTCTGCTTTGGTACATGCCAGTGACCACTTTGTACATCAGGAGTTCTGAACAATTCACAGAGTCAAAATGGAGCAGGACTCTTGTAGATAACCCAGCTTTGAAGGCAGTATGAAAAAGGGCTATAGAGGTGAAAAGTGATATGTGGAAGAGGTAGGTAATGAATGATTACAGTAAAAAGAAGAGTAAGACATCATCCCATTAAATGGTGGACTATAACCCACTACTGAAATGTGCTGTGAAAATCAAAAGTAGAAAGTAATTTGAAAATTAATTGTATTTAAAAGAAGTAGGAATTATAAAGATGACAGTCATTTGCTTAGCCATAGCATAAACAGCTGACTGCCTCAAAATGAAATTTTGCTGTCTGGAGAAAGCCTGCCTTACACTTATGTTCTTAAACTTTTTTTGCTCTGTCCCTGCCAGGTAGACATGTGATCCTGTGCAAGGTGACCCTTGGCTCTGATCTAGCTGGGCAATTCTTATATTCTCACACTGCAGTATTAGCTCCCACTGGGAATGAGAACCACAGCACTTCCCCTCTTTTCCCTTCATAGTGGAAGGAATTAAAAATAATGGGAAAAAGGACATGCCTGCTTGTGATTGCAGGCCTCAGGCCGCCTCAGTAATGCTTCTGGGAAGGGAAGAATGGGATGCAAGGTGGATGAGAGACTAGTGCAGAAGAGGAAGTCCCTACAGACTCTGCATGCATGAGGAGGAAGTAGCACACAACTGGACCCATCATCTGGGTAACCTATCATCTAAGACTCCAAATTATGGTCTAGGCCTTTAATAACATCCTAATACCCTGTGCACAAAAATCAATGCTCCTTGAATCCATTTAGTCACATGGAAAAACAAGCCTGTAGTTCCTAGTGGATATAATAGTCTCAGAGCAGTTAGCTAAAAGTGAAGTTATCTTTAGAGAACAAGAGAAAAAAGGGTACCACTGCAGTGTGAATCCTGACTAAGGCTATCACAAGAAATGTCCATGCTGCCTACAAGCAGTCTTTTAGCTCTGATCTCAAGGACTCTTTTCCTACATAATGAGAACAGCATGAGGAAGGAAAATCATAATGCAGGTTCTTGTTCTATTAATGTATTTTTTTGAGCAGAGGCCTGATGTCTGCAGTGTTTCACAAGCACTAAAGGTACTAAACATTTTTAATAGAACTTTACTGCAGAAGAAAGATTTTTCCCATATGAAATCTGTACTGAATGGAAACCTCTGTAAGTCTAGAACACCTGGATAAAAAAAATCTGAATTTTTTTCTCACTTATTCTATAACACTCTTTCTCTGACGTCCCCAAATGATATTTTGATGATGCTTTCTTTTTTTTTTTTTTTTTCTTTTCACAGATCATGCTATGCTTTAACAAAGGTAACAAAATTTTATGCATTGCTTTATACCTCTTATTTTCTCCGGCTGTTTTCCCTGATTTGCATAAAAGGGGGGAGAGTAACATGATCAAACTGTTCGGTAGGTCACTGTTAAGCAGTAAAGTGACTGAATTCAAATCCTGGAATAAGTTCCAGGTGGCTGATTCTTTTAAAGTTGGGCAAAGCAGGGCTGAGGCGGCGGCGGGCGGATCATCCCTTTGTTGGGAGGGATCAGCAGCGCTGATCAACAGCGCCACCTCCTGCCCGACGAGCAGCACGGCACCGAGGGGAACCACAGGCGTCCCCGTCTCCACTGCCTCGCTCTGTTTAGGCCAAGAACATACGCTAAAATTTGTATTTTAAGTATTCTTCGTGCCTATTTCTGAAATTAGCTTCTCATTCTTTCGCTGGCAGAAAATGAGTTGGTGCAGAAATCTGATGTACCTAGATAAACTCCGAAAACTGCCTTTAAAAACATTGTTATTTGATGCCTTTTCCTGGTCTTAAAATCAAGAGGCGAACACGGTTAGAAGGGGAAAAGGGTATTACCTTGGTATTTATTGTAAGGATCCTTAGGTGCACCACGACCAGGTCGAATACACCTCCATGCACCCCCGCAATGGCCACCGCAATCCC
>VZRQ01002280.1:150641-161194 GCA_013397975.1 Machaerirhynchus nigripectus
AAATCTTCCCTAAATTGTGTGAAATTAATACAGCACAAGAATGACATATGTATGAGACTGAAGGATCATGACTAAAATTCAGTGTTAAGTGCTTCACTGCATTTTCTCTGGAGTAGGGAAGTTCAAAGAACTCCGTAGTCTGGTAACCACCAAGCAGAATTTTCCACTGGCAATGATGTTTATACCTGCATATTGAAATTCAGTCATAAAACTGTTTCATATGCATTTCTCTGGTAGAGGCATTAGTGTGCATTGAATGACTTATGTCTTTTGAAATCTGTCACATACTGCATTCAGCTCTCACCATAAATCCCCTAGAATAAAGTGGATAATGCTACTGTTTCTCAGCTCTCCCCTTACATTAACTGAAGCATTTCTTATACTCATTGGTACTTTCTGTTTTCTGGCTTTCAATAGCAACATTAATAGAAGTGGAGGTGTATTATCTTATCAGAACTTTATATTTTCAAATATCCAGGATGTTCTCACACTGTCTGCTTCCCACATAAAAGCTGACTTGGAAAAGAGACACTTTTCTCCCCACAATCAATATCTGAACAAGTGCTATCCAGTAAAAACATCTATAGTCTAGACATTAAAGCAAACCTTTCAGCAGCACATCCTGATTTCTGCTATGTAGCATGACCGTGGCAGTTTATTAAAGCATCTCTTTCAGTCTTTAAGATAACGCTTTGTACCATGAATCTCAGACCCTGGAGGCTCTCTTCCCTGCAAGAAAATACTTCAGGCTAAGGATCAAGCAAGTGAGAGGTCTGGATTGAGATAGAAAAATATGACTCAAAACTCCTAATTATCATCTAACAGGGCCTGTAATCAGGCACTGCAATGAAGACCCCGTAAACCCACCAAAACTAGGGACCAGCAAGACAAGAAAAACAGACAGCCTTACAACTTTTTTTAAAGACTTTTGCTTTTAGGGAAAAGCACAGTGTATGAAAGTCCAGAAACAAAAGCAAATACCGTCTTCCCCGCATGAAGCCAAACAAAGCCCTTCCCACCAGTGTGGCCTCTTCTACAGAGTTCCAGAGGTTTTGTTTTCCAGCTAAATATGGCTCATTTAGCTATAATGTCTTCACACATACCAGTACCTGCCTCCTTCACCTAAGCTGGCAAAGGAGATGAGGGTCGTAGCACACAAACATGCCACAACTTTCAGAGCCATAAGAAGGAGCTGAACAGGGAATGTCCTGGCTTGAAATTCCTGCATAAGAGAGTGAAAGGTCTCCCAGTATGTTTTCAGACATTTTCTGATTGTTTGCAGTCTGTGTTCTGTTTGGATACACATGCAAATTAAGACTATGATTTTCAGTCACTCCCAGGATTTTTTATACAACAATAGCAGAATATGGCCCCTCATAATTATATTTAATGTCATTTCAGTGCATAGTAAAGACATGCAAGTGAACTATTTAGTATTTTCTTTGCAAGGACAGAGGAGCTAAAGATGGTGATTACAAATCACTCTGGGGCATGCCTACAAACTCCAAGTAATCCATTGAAGGGAGATAATGCTAACATATAATGGGAGCAAGGAGATCAGTATTCCCATTTCTCTGTAATACTAGGAAACATCAATATGCATTGCTCTGCTAATACAATGTGTGTTGTTTAGCAAAGTCAGAACAAGGCAAAAAAAGAACAAGATTAGAAACCCACTAAAGCGTGTCCTGTACGCCGATTGGCTGGAAAACACTTTTGTGCTGCAGCCGAGCAGCTAAAATCCAGAGACTTTTTTCATTACTACCAAACCAGAATGTCAAAATCAGAATTTCCCTCTATTGCCTCGGAGCTAATTCCTACCACAAATCATGGCTTAGCTAGCACATACAGTAATCTTTGCTTCCTGGAATTTCACAGGCTGTTCTTCCTAGTAATAATTACAGTCCAGGATGTTACTAAAGCCTGCTAAAAACCTATCTCCTAAGAAAACTTTTCTCACGACTAGTCCTCTAATCTCCAAAACAAAATACTGCTGCCCAAAATTCTTGGAGGTGTCTTGCAGGAGGATAAACATCACCACCCTTGGGCTGACATGAGCTTGTAGGGGTTTTGGCTGTGAAGCAGGTAACAGCTCTTTTGAGACTGCGTCCACAATTTTGGCTTCTGTAGCCTAGCACAGCTGGGCAAAAGGCTTTCTGAAAATCTGTTCATGCAGAATTTCAACACTTTCAAAGGAGAAACCCAAACATTTATTTTTCTCTCCCATCCTGCAGGCCTTAACCAGATATTATATCCGTTAATACCCTCTAATCCTGTTTTTAGTCTGGTAGTGTCATATGCATTTTCTGTGTCCTCACATTGTTTTTCCGTTCACATATATTTACTGGCACTTTTATTGCCCCTCTTATAATTTCCAGCCTCTTTCCTCTGAGTACCTGATGAAAATGTTCTATTCTTCTTTCACAGAGGAGGAAACTGTGTCAATATAGCTCTCTGAACCATGTGGGAAAATAAGTTTTTATTTGTTTAAGTTCAGCACTTAACAGGAGTCAAGTAGTGTGGAGTTAGGGGAAATTCACATCTTGAAATGTGGATAGAGTCTATAAAACCATTAAAATTTATTTTCCATGGGAGAATTGTGAGGTTAAGCCATTAACTTCGTGAATTTGCAGAGGTTTCCCAGAAGCTTACTCAAATCTAGTGTTTGTATCATGTTAAATCTATTCTACTTATTACCCTAATAGCATAAATGACCACTCATGCAATGGAGAGTGACAAGATTTTCCTAACAGTGCCTCTGAAAACTCAGGGTCACTTTGAAAGTAGGTAACCTAGAGAAAAAACTGTATTAAAACAATATGAGTTTTGTGAAGCTGGTATTCTCTTAGGGGCTTTTCCAGTTATTTGGGTTTATGCATAAGCAGTCCGACAACCCAAAACAACATTTGAGAGGTAAACACGGGGAAGTTTGTCTTTCTGTGGCTAGTGTACTCTTGTTTTTCTTTTGTTTTAACAAGGGCAGTAATAATGAACATAACAGGCACTCTAAAGGACAGTGATGATGAAAACAGACATTCTAGGTTTCCTATCATCATTCTAAATATTTAAGAAAAGAACAAGTCTTTAGCATATTGATTTATTCTTACTACCTTCTTTGGGGGAGACCTGGGCACTATACTCACTTCCCATAAAAATTCAAAAACAGCCTACTAGCTGTTCTGTATTCCACCATCCAAGCAATGTTGTGTAGCAGCAGGGACCCTTTTCATTTGGCCTCCAAAGCATCAGCAACAAAATACAGGAAAACTTCTGCACATAATTAGGCCTTTCTGGCTGTATTTGGGAGGTACACGACTGTTCTAAATTGAAGAGGTTATACAGCTCTTCACATTCAAGTACTTCATACTGGAGGTCTGAGAGATACAAAAGGAGTCTACATGCTCAGTCAATGCATTTCTGAGATTAAATACTTACTTTAGAACTTGTAGCACAGATCTTTTTTGTTGTAGAACAAGGGAATGTGAGAAAAGTTTAAGAAAAAAACTTCATCTCATTTATGTCTTAGAAATCTTGCCTTAAATCAAGGTCCTGAGAAAAGATTTGCTCCAGAGTCTTGTGAGGACAATAGGAGGTTTTTTCCCAATGTACAGAACTTTTCTTGAGGACTTGAAACCATAACCAGCCCAGTTGCAAATTTCTGTGAGAACAGGGCTGTAGGTCAGTTGGTTGTCTAAAGACCCCATTGATAAAAGGGTGGCAGAAAAAAAAAATAATATGCTTTCAAAAATGTACTTTTTTAAGCCTATCAGTCAAAGTCAATTCTTAATCTTTGAAAGACCCAGTATGTAACCTTACATTGCAATATCTTCTGTAAGGTGAGTTCAGACAGCCGAATGCTCATCTGAAATTGTCTCAAAGTGCATGCATCTAAAACCACTCAGGCTGCTAGGGTATTTCAATTACATTTATTTTGAAGTAATTATTTCTTTTCTATGGTAATGCAGAGTGCATAATTGTACTCTTGCATCCAACTGTGGCTTAATTGCAGCAATATGTGCTGGTAGCAAAAAGAGAAAGAGAAATTATTGATGGAGTAAAAGGTATTTGCTATGTTGTACCTCCCTCAGCATTTTTCTCAGCAAGGTAGAATTAATGGGGGTGTGGGTGACCTCTAAATGTGCCTGAACTCCACTACATTCTGAAAGGATCATTGTCCAGAAGGCTGTTTAAGATAATTTCCTTAAAAGGCCATTGGCAAGTGCCTAAAACCTCTATTGATCTTGTTCCAGCAGGAAATATCTTAACTTCCCAGCCTGAGCAACTAAAGATTTGCGAACTTCTTAGCTGCACATGTGGCCCAACCTGCTTAGAAGTGAGAAAAGCAGAGAAAATATTTCCTTCTAAATATAGAGAAAACAAAATCTTGATGATTGCAGATATCAGCAAAATGCTTGGCAGAATGAAAACCTGCCTTTAAATGGATAGTGGTTGAGAGCACTTAGTCAGTGCCAGTCAGGAACATCATATGAGTTCACTTATTGCATATGTTCTGATAAGAAAAGAAAAACAGAAAATGGCTGAGGCTATTAAAAGATTATCCAGCAGGAGGAGATGAGGCGGTCAGTTAAAGAAGATTCCCAAGCACAAAGGAGAGACGAAATGAGTTACTTAGAAAGGAGGTATTTATACCTGCTGTGGATCTGTCCATAAGGATTATATAGACTAGGAAAGTGAAGAATCTCAGTGTACAGAGAGGAATTATTTTTTTTAAAGACATTTCTTAAACTGTGGGCAAGTCTGACTGATGCATAATCATAAACATATTTAGGGATGTAACTGCAATGTTAGAAATTGAAGTCCAAGATTTTTGCTTCGTTGGCATTTTCAGCAGTCCCATTCAGCTGATATGTGGCTCTGGGTGTTATCTTTCTGGTAGAGTCAAGTTATGATGCCTCCACCAGCCTCTTAGCTGCTGCTTAAGCTTATCTTGTGTGCAGCACGGCTCTGTGGTCAAAATGTAGACCACAATGGGAACAAAACTTTCTGACATGGGCAGGTGTACATCTTCCTGTGTCCATCATACCCAGCTGTGCAATGATGAAGGCACCCTCAGAAGTAAATGGCCTCTCACCCCAGGAAATGAAGCATCACTTGCAACAGCAATACATCAGAGGCAACTGCAGCTGATCCCATTTAGTTGTCCAGGATCCTGTAAGTATCCATCAGAAGAGCTGGTTTCTTGACTCTACACTTACTCTTTCTCTCAAAGACTATACAGTTGGGATCATTTAAAAAGGAACTTTACCCACCCTAGCAATATCCCTCAGGCTTGTGGTTTAGGCAACAGGGGGAACCAGTTCAGATCACACAGACTGGATATGTGAAAATACTTTTCTATCTCCTAAGTGTCTTCCACACTGACTACTGGTGTAAACATCACTACACTAGCAAGTGTAAGTGATCCTCCTTGGTGTTTTCTATGAGAAAGGCACGTCTGATTCAGCAACCTAATTCCTGGAAAGGATGAAGAGCTAAGAAACATCAGCACCTCTTGTCTGTTAGGTCATTTTACTTCTCTATTTTGAACTGTTCTGTTTCTTTCCCTCTCCAAAACAAACCTCTCTAAGAGGGACTATCTCTAAAAACTGCAAGTGCAAACTAGTTTGTAAGACTTCATCTCAAACCTCAGGAATGATCTTGCACCATTTTTTTAGCTGTGCAGTCATAAGCTTACTGATTAGTCTGATTGGGCTGCTGTGATTTCTGCTCAGCAGCAAACTGCATACAAACAAGGTATTGAAACCCATGAGTCATTTACTAACTCAGTGATCATCCAAAGCATGCTGTTCTCACTAACCAGCCGAGTTATAAAACACAGTAACTTTGAAATATTGAAAAGCTATCCAGTGTGTGAGGTTGGGGGGAAGAGTGATGTTAGTGTTGACGGATCATGCAAAATCAGATCTTACAACCACGTTATTTCAGTTACAATGACTTCTCTCATCTATATTATGTGCTTTTAGACTAAGATACAGCCTTTGGACCAGACATGGTTTCCTGTAATGACTTCAGACATAAATTTTAGTAGATTATTTCATTTGGAGCTAAGGAGAGACAGAGCCTACAGACTCCTTGCTTCCTTGTAGGACTAATGTCTATTATTCATAAACATTTCCATTTTATTTTCAATAAGGACAGAACATTTTTTCTCTCTAATGGCACCAGTAACAAGCCTCTAAAAAACTGACTCACAGTCAAGATTCCTCATGCAAAAAATAGTCAAAGGTTTATGACCATTTCTAAATTTAGCTTACAGCTTCAGCAGAAGCAAGATGTGCAACAAAATGAAACATACAATAAATAATTATGAATTAAGCAGAAAAAACAGAGGCTTGTGGTAACAAGAAACATTGTTACTAAAAATAAAAAATATGCCTGCAATATTTGTAGTTTAAAAACAGAATTCTGAACCTACAACTCCTTCTAATTTAAATGGATTAATTTTTGAATCTTCAGATAGGTCCATATTGCTTTGGTTCCATGTGAAAAGCAGCAGGTCTTCTAGATGTAGCTCAAGTACAGAGAGAAAATTTGCAAAACCTTGGCTTTTGACCAAAACTATCAAAAATTCTGTGCGAGCATATCCTCTGCTAAGACACTTGCCTAAAATATACTAAATATATACTAAAATATACAGTAATACTTGATGTATTCATTATTTATATAAGGCAAAGCAAATTCAACTGCTGGGAATACACCTAGGAGGTTGGAGAGTTAGTTCAAGGTCCTGCTTCAGGGAACAATTAATTATTTATACAAAGTGGAAACAGGTTTGAAAGAGGCTGGAATAATCTGTTTCCATAATACCTGATAAACTGATAAGGCTACCCCTTGGGAAATGGAATATAATTTCAGAATGCAAGCATGTTAACTGTTTGGGACATCTTGAATCATATTACAACACACAAGACCTCATGAAAAATACCTTTTTAAGACTTCAGTGTTATCTATTCTAAACATAATCCTTTATTTGGCTGGAACTGCAGAACCAACATCTAAAGTAAACCAAGCAAGTATGCAAGTCTTTCCAACTGGCTCCTAATGGTGTCTCATTAACAAGTAGCTAGGAATCCTGGCATGGTTTGTATCCCTAGGAGCTACAGATGTATTTTGAAAGGTGTTTAGGCACCTAAAGATGCAGATAAGAAGCTGGCAAAGTTTTAACCATTAGGCACCTCTTTGCATCTTTAGGTGCCTAAGTACCTTGCAAAGCTTGGCCCTGAGAGCCATGCTGCAGGCTCAGTCAGCCACAGACCCCCTTCAGTGGCTTTTCTACTGGTTTTATTTATTGTCTTGGACATAACAGCTACCCATATTTTTTTCTGGTTACCCTGATTCACTTATTTGAAATAACAACATGGATTTTGCATGCATTACAAATATGACTGGCAGTAAACATTTTGTACTCAACCTTTGTTTTATATCAGTGGCCACTGAGCCACCTGCAATTTCTGGAGACCAGAAACATCCGGTGTTTTTCATGTACAGTGATTCACATTCGTTTCTACTTGGCTCATAATCCTCGGTTATCCTTTCTGGAATAATACAGTTGATAAGCATCTTCTGAGATATCTCTTCTTGAATCAGAAAGCCCAGCAAACCATCAATTTTCTCCTTATCTCATGCAACATTTACAAATGCATAGCCCTTCCCATATTAAGAAAGACAGGTACCAACAATAAAATATCATCACACATATCAAACATAGAACTTGGAATAGAAAGTTCAGGAGGTTGCCCTTTTTTTTTTGTTTGCTTCATATATTTGACACCTAAAGAAGAAATTAACCTTGTAAGAAAAGAATCTTTGGGCAGATACCAGTGTCTTAAAAAGTCTGACATAACTTACAACTTAAGATGATATGTGCTTGGTATTTGCTTTGCCCTCTCCTTTCCCGTTTTGCTCTTATTCTGTGGCAACCAGCACAGTATCAGTCATGCCTGATGAAGACCCAGAGACTCAAGATTTCTCTATACTAAATTAACGTGGATATTATGAACTTTATTTCTTTCCACTGCCCTTTTCCTTTCTACCAGCAGCAATTCTTTTGCCTCCTCTCAGTGTATTGGGTACCGAAGAAAGGATAGCCATGTCAACACTAATGAAACAACAAATTGCATTTTACTGAAATGCTCTATTTCACAGAGGATCTCTTAATAAAAATGAACCACAGTTTATAATGTTATGACAGATCAAACATTAACATCTCTCTCTGCAGATTAAACATCACTTTCAGTGCATGTCACTTCACTTTCCCCTAAGGTTTACTGGCTTTCAGACTGATCATGATTGATACCTTGTTTATATGTAACATTAAACCTGTGCTTTGCCTGTTTCTGGTAAATGAAACCCACTTCTGTTCCAAATGGTAAAACTTATATCCGTGTTTTACCTTATCCACACCATCACTCCTTTCACAGACCTAATGCTACATCTAGAAACCTTGCTTTCTTTCTTCTATGGACTGCCTAAAATGTGATCATTTCAAAGGCAAAATTCAAGGGAATTAATAGCAATGTGAGACTGTCGCAGATGATGGCCTGGATTAATAGTCCAGTTAAACTTTTAAATGTCTTCAAGCACTCAAGGCACACATGCTTTTTCTTTGACGTTCTCTCAGCTACTCTATTCGCTACATACAGCTGAAGAAATCCTTAAATCCTTCATTATTTTCAACCTTCACATGCTGTCACAACCCTTTACATTTAATTTCTCTTCTAGAAGGACTGCTTGGTTAGAGGCAGAATGACCCACCATTTGTAAAGGGGGAAACATAAAAGTGTCTTTCTTTATTAAAAATAATGCTTTTCAGTGGGATCATGCCCCAAGGGTGATTTTACACTGAAGACTGAAAGCTGATTTTTTTTGTATGCCAGGTGATTGCCATGAGCAACCAGTTTTGGCAGACTTGTCAGCGAATCTAAGTGTTGAAATGGTAGGTGATGCTGGGTTTCACATCAGGTGTCCAGTGGCTTAGTTCCACACAAAGGACCTGACTCATGTGTTGGAAAGCCACACCTGTGTTTGCAGATAGTGCAGTGAAACCCAGAGAGAAAGTTATGCTGTGCATGTCTGTGGAGGCAATGAGGACAACCAACCACATCATAACACTTGAAAAGTTATGCTAGAGAATAAAGCTCTCATTTATGCAAACCACAACATTTTTCACAAAAGGGACTCAGAGAGACCCATCCTGGAATGCTCAATTACCTTTTTGTCATCAGGATCTTTCTTCTACATGGAGAAATTCAGTTCAAAAGGGTCAGAGAATTGAAGTGAATCTGAATAATTTATATACTAAAAAACAAACCAGTGGACTAATCAATCAAATGTGCAGTTTTTCCTCTGTTTTTATTTGATGTTTGGTTTTATGAGCAATGAGTCACCTCGACTTAGATAACAAAATTCAAGATGGGATTTACTGACATAAATCCAAAGACAGAAGTCACCAGACTATTCTTAAAGCAGTATCAGATGAGTGCTGTTGGAAGTTATCACCCCAGCTGTCTAAACCAGTTTTTTCTTAGAAATTACCAGGCTGATGGCAGAGGAAATAGATATAACTCCTATCCTAATTTTTGCTGCATCAACCCAACATCAGAGATGCCCTTACACAGAAATGTGAGATTTTCTGTATATTGTTTGTGGCTGATGCTTGTCTCACAAGTGACTTTGAGAGAACAGTCAGGCAATAAACCTCACCTCAACTTTGAATTTTCTGCTGAGTTTTGTAGTTCTCTGTGCAGTGCACTTTTCTTTTTTTTTTTAAGCATCATATATAGAGAAAACCTCTCTGAATTTTAGGATGACTTTGGCTTTCCACTAAGCTGTGTTGTACCTAAAAACTATGCATAACATATTTGACCTTCCTTTGTTCAACAGTAAATGACTACAGAGAATGTCTTGATTTATCTTCTTTAAACATTCATTTTTGGACATAATTGCCATATCTCTTATTTTCATTCCCTTGAGCAGCCCATTTTAATCTCATACCATATGGAAGTGATTGCAAGCCATCAACAGCAAAGGAAAACCTGAGGTAGATTTGCATCGAGATAAAATGCATCTGCTCTAAAATTACTGGAGTAATTTCACTGAAGAATGACATAATTCTGCATTATGCCAATAGGATCAGTGTTTTAGACTGGGCAAGAAGACATTTGCAGTCCCCTTTATGTAAAGATATTGATCAGATAATGACCACATTTGGTGCTGGCTGGCCTAACATGATCCTTCGTTTTGTGCATTGAAATTTGACAGAAAAAAATATGGCTTTATCAGGCTGAAAACTTCCTTTTATGTTCCACAATGTCATTATGTTTTATATTTTTGGATTCATATATTATTTCTCTAAGGTGTTCAAAGTACCTGCTTTCTTGAGGTCCAAGGCTTAATCAGTCATTAAATTATAATCACAGAGTCCTGGTTTTGGCCAGGATAGAGTTCTGGGACTGGAACTCTGAAACTCTGAAGAGAACTCTGGAAAAAGGACTACTGTGGTTTAACCCCAGCCAGCAACTAAGTACCGTGCA